>JAGDQP010036341.1:0-10424 GCA_022664845.1 Lepisma saccharinum | reverse complement strand
GAACAGTAGGAATTATGTAATTAACAGAAAATCGCTATATTTTAGAAAATTTAATTTTCGTAGTGAATGCCAAATATTTGAAGCTGACCAATTGGCACATGAAAAGAGCTAGAAGACAATTACGGGATTTAAACATTCAAACATTTTCGTTTTTATGTGGAAGATAAAGTTTTGTGAGTTAATAACGGCACCTGTATCCATAAAATGTATACATCTCTTAAGAATTACAAGAAATATCTTAATAGGTTAACTCCCGGAGTATGCACATAACTGTATCCCTTTACATATAACACTCACAGGTTGTAACTCAATGTTAATGGAGGAGGTGATAAAATGGAATCTTTAGCCACCTATCTATTACTCCCAACTTTGGAAATATTTTTCTTCAGCAACAGCTTGAGTGATCTCTGAATTGCGACTGCCTACCTATACATTTCAGTACCTCTTTTGCTCTCAACATTCGGCATTATATTGACTTAATAAGATGTTGATGGTAGTCGGGAACTATGGCCAACTAAGCTTGTGTAATGTGGCCTTCAATGCAAGTATGAAGGTGATTGATGTATGCAGAAACCTACAATGCTTGATATAGGTAGAGTTAGGAAGTTAACTCATATTCTGGAAGTCATAATCTACACAGATATCACGGTCGTGTTGAAAGACATCACAGTAATTTAGGAAAAAGTATAACTTGCTGGGGGAAGAACGCAATTGACAGGTAAGGCGCAATAATGTGTACCAGTCTTGCTTTCTTCCACATGCACCAACTGTTCAAATTCCTACCAGTTAAACACAGCTCCCTCCAGACAATTGCATCAATTGGCGCGCGACATCCTGGATGCAGAGCTTCATGTTACAGACCCCAAATGGATAGACGATGACTTATGAAGTGGAGTGGAAAACACAATTAGACTAGCACATCGTTTGTAGTTCTCACAAATCCAACATAATCCGGGCCAGTCTTTTATGCTTATGAAACATGAAGCTCTTATGTATGAAGTTCGACGCATGGTCAAGTGACATATTCTTCTGGGTTGGATGACGTTAAGTTGAATAGTGGATACCAGGCACTAACACTTTGTGCTGCACATTGTCCTTTATCAAAGTTCGCTTCCTTCTCTTCATCATGCTCAATTGGATCTGAGTAGGTCGACGAATTGCTCATTCTCTAAACTCATATAGTTAAATGACTGCGTTCAGTTTTCTTAGGGGATTACAAAATTTCGTAATCTAAGCATATGCAAAAGAATAGTTTGGAATATTTTGCCCTGAAGTTCATGCAGCGTTGAAGGTTCTGCGTTCATTCAGTAAAGTTCTAAAGTTCGTAAGTAATTTATATTGATATTTAGTTGCTAAATTTAGAGTCATGAATATTACATTTGATTGCATAATGACCTACTACTTTAATCATAAATCTCTGTAATAGTACGACAGATTACACAATAAATGTGGATTAAATTTGCTACACGAGATTATATATATATATTAAAAAAAATAAACGCGTTGAAGTTTCTTTAGGGAAAGAGTAAAAAGAAAAAGCTGAAAAGAGAAAAAGAATCAAATGTGGAGAGAGAATGGAAACAGATTCTTCCAGTCAAACAGCTCCTCTTTTAACGAGATACAGGAGGAAAGAGAACATTAGACTTTGTGTCTCTCCATTGTTTTCTGCGGCGGCGGCGGGAATCGATTTATGCAAATAAAGACGATTCGACGCATTGCGTGCACACCACGCGCTTCTCCATTCAGCTCCCCCCCTCTCTCTGTGTATGTGTGTGTGAATGTGTGTATCATCTTCGTGTTTATTACAAGCTTCATGTAAAAGTTTATTGTGTGTGCATGCCAATGGTTAAGTTAGACAAAGAAGAACTGCAACTGTCAAAATGTTTTTTTTCATCTCTCTCTTTTCTTTCTTGAACGAAATGAATATTACATGTATAATAACGGAAGGGTTTCTGTGCTGACCACGGAATGTGTAGAGATAACCTTGGTATATTACATAATGTTAATTATGATAATATGACCCTGGCCTATCCCTCGCTATTTATGTCTTAATCACAAGATAACTCCTTCTCCTAAACCGGATGAATAATTATGAACCGTGAAATTTGATGGCATACACTTAACGAAATTAACTCTTCATCCTTAACCGCCCCCCTCTCTCCCTAATTTTTTTTAACGTTCTGCTGTATAGAATTAAGACCAAATTTCAATGCAGTACTTTCACTTGGACGGTTTAGTTACCACTTATTCAAGTGAGTTAGCATACTTGACACCCTATTTGACTTTGACACCCACTTATGACACTGCCCACATAACATCTTCTTTGAACGAATACCGCTTAGCAGGTAAAGGTTTGCTTTGGGTTCTAGCTGCATGGTGATATATTTATGTATGTCCGTGTTCTAATGTAGCTGTAACAGAATGGATTTTCAGAACCCAATGTCAAACTTTTCCTTTTGCGTCGGCGGCTGTTGGGATGATAAATTGCAAAAATCCTATCGCACTTTTTCTATGCAATCGTTGTGTGCAAACAAAAGTATGTACAGAAACTAGTAATTTTAGGAACAACAACCTGTTCAATTAATTTCCTTCCCATCTCACGTAGTGTAGTGAGAGAGACTTGCACAGGAATGGAATAGGGAAACACTGGTTCAAACTTCTCCTGTTAGCAAACGTAATTGAAGTATTTTCTACGACAAATGGGTTCAGGAACAAAGTGTTGCAGGCCACATTGAATATTTTCTTTAAAAAGTTCCCAATCATCTTTTATATACGGTATGATAGGAAACATATGCGACCCAATATACAGATGCTTATCAGAATAATGGAAACACCTGTAGTTGACAACACGTCAGATGTATGGGTTGGCAGTGGTGTCGTGGCGACCGCAGCGTCGGACTGTTGGTGGTGGTGTGTTAGGTCGGTCTCCATACTACGTCAGGCGTCGTGGAACAGGAGTGTGCAGTGGCTGCAGCAGACGGAGGTAGTGTAAAATGGGAGACCTCTCAGAGTTTCAAAGAGGGCAAATTGTTGGTGCGCGGTTATGTGGAGTGAGTGTGACGGCAGTGGCTAGTGTGTTAGGTGTGTCGCCAGGGACAGTGTCGAAGGTGATGACGGCCTACACAACACACGGGAAAACCACATCGGGGAAGCGGAACAGTGGGCGGAAGAAAAGCATCAGTGACAGGGCACGCCGGGTATTAAAGCGCATTGTCACGCGGAACCGTCGTGCCACTGCGGCGCAAGTGACGGAGGAACTCAATCAGCACCTCCCCCAACCTGTTTCGACAATCACAGTCCGCCGCGAATTACATGACATGAACTTACGGGGTCGTGTTGCACGGGCCAAACCTCTCATCAGGGACCAGAACGCTTTAGCACGCCGCAAATGGTGCCGCGACCATGCAACTTGGACCGTTGACGACTGGAAACGTGTGGTATGGTCGGATGAGTCACCATTCACCCTATTCCAAACCACGGGCCGTGTTTATGTGTGGAGAACGCCCAAAGAAGCGTATGATCTGCAGTGTCTCCGCCCAACTGTGAAACATGGCGGCGGCACGGTGATGCTGTGGGCCGCAATATCATGGTTTTCATTGGGTCCTGTGGTCACACTTCGCGGACGCATCACTGCCAACGATTATGTCGCAATTTTAGGAGACCACTTGCATCCTATGGTCCGGATGTTGTTCCCGGACAATGACGCCATATTCCAGGATGATAATGCACCCATTCACACAGCTGGAGTTGTTGCAGCGTGGTTTGACGAACATCGGGATGAAGTTCAACACCTCCCCTGGCCCGCCCAATCCCCAGATCTCAACATAATTGAACATCTGTGGTCCATCTTGGAAACACGACTCCGGCGACGATTTCCACCTCCATCCTCTCTCACAGAACTGGCCGATGCCCTGCACGAGGAATGGTGTAATATTCCACTTGCTACCATTCACGACCTCTATGCCTCCATCCCACGTCGCATCAAGGCTGTTCTGAAGGCGAAAGGTGGCCCGACACCATATTAATCTGGTAAGTTGCACTTTCGTTCAGGTGTTTCCATTATTCTGATAAGCATCTGTATATTTTTTTCTACAAAGTTACATTAAACCTTAATGTCTCCTGATATAAAACATGAATCTTTGGTGTCATGTACGTATATTTCATATAGTACAAAATGAACTCAAACGTTTTGCTACTTTTCAATGTCACTTTTATCCCTTTGATTCTGAGTCCCTCAAATGAAACAGATTCATTGTCAATTATTAACGTTAAAAATTGCAAAGGGTGGTGTACACTATTCATCTCTTGTTAAAACAATCTTTACTCGATGGCGTTCGGGTAGCATGTTCAACTCTGGTGCCAAGGATAGTCGGTTCGATCTCCGTTTTTGTACATGCGAGCTTCTTGTCTCCGTTATGGACACGGTTAATAGGCACGTCTCCCTGTTAGGACCTTAATAACAATTAACCTCACCTTGATCATTCCATTAAAATTGGAACTAGGCGTTAGGAAATTGATAACACTTTTAGTAACCTAGAATCTTGATACCTTTAGCCGGTCATAATGTACATAATGCTTCATTTTTCCAACTCCTGAACTTTCTAAAACCGAATTTTGAAAACTGAGCTCATTAAACTGAACTCATTGAACATATTCAAAACCATTCTTCTTGATTATGCATATCCAAAGCGACTGATAGACAAAATTACGTTTACCTCTTAAATTCAATCTTCTAATTTTTAGTGGTAAGTTATCTCACTAGTATTCATTTCGCCCCTAAAGCATTGTTGGTTCTCCAACTTTATTACCTGGCTCTTCCACGAAACTGTCTGAAGCTTAGATTACGATAGCAAATATAGGAATTAAAGTAAGCTGTCTTCCAACGGTTGCCACGGCAACGGCACGCTACCTCTTCCCCTTCGCACACCACAATTAAAGATATTGAGGAAGCCAAGCGTCCTGGTCGTGAAAGTATGCACGGGGGAATCTTCAACGAAATAAGAAAAGTAGTATTGTATTATATGCGTGGAATGCTTTCTAGTACGGAATAACTGAAATAGCATGCAATGCAGATTTTCAGATCAATATTTTAACAGAAAAAAAAAAATGTCGTTGACGTCTATGAAAGGGAAATTATTTGATACAGAATTGCTTGAAGCAGAAACCTTGGGAAAATTTTGCCCTTGTACTAACTACAGAGCCGCCGTAGCTCAGTGGTAGAGCGTTGGCGTAGCATTCGGGAGGTCGTGGGTACGATCCCAGCGGCCGACCATCCTTACTGAGGTTTTTCCAAGGGTTTTCCTCAGTCACACCAGGCAAGTACCGGGATGACACCTTCAACATAGACCCTGGCCGACACCTTCACGAATCCTTTCCCCTCCCCTATCTCGGCCTGTTTAGATGCCTAAAGCTTATAAATTAAAATTAAAATTCAGATGGATAACTGAAAACGTTTAGTCATTTCTGAGAAACTAAAATTTTGATTGTTTGCACATTTCTAACGCATTTTAGTGTTTGAAACTTTACATAGCAGGGAAATCAATCAAATCATATTCCATAGGTGTATTTGCACAGACGAAATCCAAGGTATCACGAAACCTGAGAATTTTACATGAAACAAAATTTGGTCAGCTTAATACAACTGATTTCTGACGCTTGCCGTTGTTGGTTAATTCCGAAAATAGTTTGTTTTTTTAATCTGATAACGGGAAATTTGACTGAATTTATAGTGAAGTCGCGATACGAAACTATGAATAAGATATTGTGATAAGGTATTAGTTGAATCATTTTTACAAATTAGAACCTTTTTTTTCACGCTTAACTAAGGAGAAGTCGGAAAGTGTAGTCGTATTGTGATTTTTACGCCCTTTATCACGTGTGTGTTCATCTCTTCTTTTGCTCTTGAGGATTACTCTCCGTGCAGAGTCATCTTTCGAAATATGCTTTCTCTTCTATCTAAAGTTTCTGTTATTAAATCGCGTTAGAAATACCGATAAAATCAAAATCAAAAGACAGTGACGAACTCAGGAGGTGGCCCGGGGCAAAAGCCCCACGCAAAATAAAAATTCACACCCCTCCGGGTGAATTTGTTGAATTTTTCTCTTTTATTCTGTAATTTTTATCTACATCACATGAAAAAAAATGATGTTCCTGTCCAGTGCACTCTTCCCACATATGAAGAACTCATTTCCAAAGCATATTATCCATTGAAAAAAACAGTTTAAGAAATAACGCTTAATGTAGTCTGATCATTGTGACTACATTAAGTATATTAGTACTTCTTTCTCTTGTGTGTCGGGGCCATAGAATTTTTATTGAGCTGATGCAAATGTGAAAATTTTCTGCGGAAATAGCTTGTGTAACTTTTCCAGTTCAAAAATTTTGCGTCCCCCAAGTAATTCTGAATCCCAAGCAAATTAAGGGTGCTGGAGTTGCAAGTGTTTGTTATTATTATAATTCTTTTTTAAAAAAAAGTTAAAGTGCTTGTTGCCATAAATATTTCCATTTCGTAGTCTGGCATCTGATTGCCCGTCTTTTTATGTGACTATAATGTTAATAGAGAAAAGTTTTGTTTGGCATCTTTTTGCTTTTGTATTTGGCTTTCGCCTCTTCTTCAATATATATATATGAATGAATTGTATGTCCTTTTGAACGGCCTAAGAATGGAATCGATGAATGCGTTGCTTCTAAGATGATGTCCATCAGAAAATTTCAGAGTGAGGATTTCTTACCCTCATACTTGTAGTCAATATTTGATCGCAATTTCCTTATTATATTTGCTTTTTAATACACGCTTTTTTAATAAAAGTTTTTTTTAGCACTAATCTGTTTTCTTATTAGACAGAAACTGTTTGTTCAGCTCCTACAAATACGTGTTGGTATGTGTGATTTCAATGTGTTGAAGATTAATGTACTGTACATCTCTTATTGTACACAGTTGTTTATCATCTTTTCAAAACGCCACTATTTTTATTGTAGGTGTTTCAACTCTACTGGTCATCCCCCCCCCCCCCCATATAATATATTCGGTTGGATCAGAATTGAAACTGATATTTTAAAAAAGGTTAACAATTTTGTGAAAATCAGTTCAGAAATTTTCGAATTGTCTTTAACAAAATCTGAAATTGTTTTACCTAGCGTTTCTAAAGTATAATAATAAGAACTGTATAGCCAATTATTATTATTATTATTCAGATAAATATTAAGAAAACAAATGAATTAGTTTTACAAATAAAACTAATCGCATAGCGAGTAATTATGGATTATTGGGAAATATTATTCATAAAGTACAGACAATCAAGGATTTAGGAGTAATGTTTGAACATAATTTAAAATTCCATAAACATATAAATACAGTCATGATGCAGAGTAAAACACTAATTGGTTATTTACTTAATCAATGGAGTGAACTTGTTCATGATATAACTTTTATATTGTTATATAAGATGTTAGTTAGGACTAAAATTGAATGTGTTGCGACGGTATGGTATAGTAATATCAAAACAGACTCAGATAAAATTGATGATATTCAGAAATGCTTTTTAAGATTATTATGACGTAAGTATAAGTTACCATACTAACATCATTATGAACACTGATGTCAATATTTTGAAATTGAACCTCTGTATGAACGCAGAAAGAAATATGGATATGCAATTTATTGAACATTTAATTACAAGTTGAATATACTGTAAAGAATTGTTGCAAAATATTCTGATAACTTATAAGAATGCCCACACACACAATGTTATTATTATAATATTATTATTATTATCGTTAGATATACGGCAATTACCATGCAGTGTTTGAAAAAAGTTAAAGAAATCGTGAGTGAGAGACATTGTTCAAAATTTATGTATCTTCCGTTTACCAGCAGGAATAACAGAAGAAGGAGAAACAACTATTTATAACGGCCTGAGCCAAAGTTGTCTAAAGGCCATAAAACTAAATTCAAATTGAAACTCAACTATTTATAACGTAAGCTGGTCAAGAACGAGTCACGATTTTAGATGTATAGGAGTGTCTAAACAAGTGATTAAGTCGGAACATGTTGAAAGAAAGAGTTCGCTGTATATGCATGGCCACCTTGAAAATTAAAGGGAAGAACCTGATGGACACACAGGACCTATCCTTCATTTATTCTTAAAATGTATTGTGGGCGGCAAATGTACCATTGTTGCCATCTGGTAGACCGAGACAGCGTAGGAAACAATAAACTTCATGTGGTGTGTTCTAATGCTTGTAAAACGATATCACATCAATAGGGGTTACTAAGATGTACTGTCATACTCTGATAATATCTCCCTTTAATAGATTTCTTATAGCATTTATGCGAAAAAGTTACGTAGTTCTTTCGCAAAATTGGAATGTCTATCGCGTTTTGCAAAAAACAAAAAAAAAACTGCGTTGGATTATCACATTTCTGGTAATACAAAGTTTTACTTGTATAATTTTAGTTTACGCCGAGTTCCTTTGGTGCTGTTCATTCCACCCCTTCATAATTCGAATCAGTATTCACAGAGATTGGGCTGGATTGGTTGAATTTTTTATTATTAATCAATTCTCAAAGGATTATGTTTCCCAATACTGGAATGTTTAACTTTGAGAGTATATTTTGTAGTAGTGTAACTAGAATGTTGAGGCCCCATGCAAGAAACTTTTAGGGCCCTAGGCATATTTCGAAATTTTTCGAAGGAACTTGTTTCACTCCGAGGAATTCATCCTTAATTTATGTCCCTCATTTTCAATCACTCTGTATACCAGGTCTGTATAAGTAGTTTCCGGTTTACCTAAGAGATGGCGCCAGCGAAAAGTACTCAGCGTATTCATTTGACACATACGCCATTTTCTTCGTCTGACATTAAACTACAAACACACACAAGTTGAGTCCGCCAAACACTAGCGTCTTTGTTATATCGTTCAGTGATCATGTCGAAGTTTGTGCCTGAAAAAGAACATTTGCGGCACGCATTGCTTTTCTTATTTAATCAAAAGAAAAAGGCTGGTGAAAGTCATCGTGTGCTGGTAGAAATATATAGTGAACACGCTCCATCGATTAGAACATGTGAGACATGGTTTCGACAATTTAAAAGTGGTGATTTCAATGTAAAAGACAGTGCGCGCTCTGGTAGACCACAAAAGTGCGAAAACGAGCAATTGCAGGTGTTATTGGAGGATGACCCAACTCAAACTCAACAGCAATTGGCATAAGCATTAAATGTGTCACAAGAAACAATCAGCAGACGTTTACGAGCAATGGGGAAGATCAATAAACTGGGTAAATGGGTCCCACACGATTTGAATGAACGTCAAATGGAAAATCGCAAAGTCACTTGTGAAATGCTGCTTCAACGCCACGAAAAAAAAAAATTGTATCGAATTGTGATGAGTGACGAAAAATGGATTTATTTTGAAAACCCGAAGCGAAAAAAATCGTGGCTTTCACCTGGCGAATCCGGTCCTTCAACACCAAGGCCAAATTGCTTCTGCAAGAAGACCATGCTTTGTGTCTGGTGGGACCAGAGCGGTATTGTGTATTATGAACTCTTGAAGCCCGACGAAACCGTTAATGCACAACACTATCGCCAACAAATGATTAACTTAAATCACGCATTGATCGAAAGACGAGAGTAATGGGCCCGAAGACATGGCAAAGTGATTGTGTTACACGACAATGTAAAACCAGTCACACAGCAAAACCAGTGAAAGACACCTTGAAATCGCTTGGATGGGACATCCTTCCGCACCCGCCGTACTTCCCAGATCTAGCGCCATGTGACTATCACCTCTTCGCATCAATGAGGTACGCGCTCGCAGAGCAGCACTTCAGCAATTTCGAAGACGTCGGAAAATGGCTCGACGAATGGTTTGCCGCAAAAGACAAGCAGTTTTTCTGGCATGGTGTGCATCAATTACCTGAAAGTTGGGCGAAATGTGTAGAAGCAGATGGTCAATATTTTGAACAAAACAAAATTAAATTCCCTTGAAAATTACGTGTTTTTTTTTACCAAAAGAACCGGCAAAAACTTATGTATACACCTGGTAGTTTCCCTTTCCGCGTCTTTCTCTATCTGTTTCTGTCTTTCTCTCTCTCTATCTATTTCTGGGTGCCTATAGATGTGTGGGTCAGTGAGTACATGTATGTCTAATTCATTTAAGCAAAAAAGAACTTATTGACTCTTATATTTGCACTTTCAGTTGGAGAGAAATGACTTGCTTATTATGCAGATGTTCTTAGAATTGTTAAAACATAAAAGGAAGTTTAAAACTTACATTAGCACTTTGAATGTTTTAATTAGAAGTTACGGCGAAATAGTATTTCTTCGTCATAATCACTTACTCCAACTTGAAACAGTGACATGCATTTTCCCCCCCATCTTCCAAGAAAAGCAGACGGAAAAAAAGAAACACACATTTTATTAGTT
>JAGDQP010036340.1:0-15058 GCA_022664845.1 Lepisma saccharinum | reverse complement strand
GTGGTTTCAGGAGAAATAATTTTCTCAAAATTAAAATTAATAAAAACTATTTGACATCTAACGTGCACGGACTGCCTTGTGGAACTCGCCATCGTGCCGATTGAGTTCGACGTTCTCCAAGACATCAATATGGATGACATTGTTAGAGACTGTGCAGATAAAAAACTCGGAAGGTTCAGCTGTAATCTTGCTACTCCTTAGGTATCTGTAATGCTCAATAAATGTTGTTCGATATTGTTTTTCTTTATATATGCCGGTACACAAAACATTATGTAATAGATATCGTACATATATATATATATATATATATATATATATATATATATATATTAAATCCTACAAATTCTACGCTCCCTATTTCTACAGATATAATTCTCACATGGTTGTCAATCTCGTACCTGATACATAATATATAATTTCAGGGCTTAGTTCGGAAAGGAAAGATGAAGACAATACAACGCATTCAATAATAAATAAAAAGATATGTAAAGTTTGTTTTAGCGCTACGGAGATTAAAAACATTTAATTAAAAATAGTTTTATTAGCAAACATAACTTACGATATGTTTACAAGCTGTTCTCTTTATTACTTAAAAAGTATATTACGGAGACAATTAAAAGAAGTATCTTTAGTAGAGCCATTAATTTATATTTTCAAAATCTGAATCTACCTAACGCTTGATTTGCCTTCTTAGCTGTCCTTCGGCGATTACTAAACCAGTTCTTGACTTGAGTTGAGGAAACGTTAAGGGTTTTAGCAATTTCGTATAACGAGAAACCTCCGACGTATTCACGGTTGGCAAACTCTTGCTCCAAGATTAGTCGCTGGAAATCTGAAAATCTAAAATTACACCCTAGTCGTCTGTTGTGCATTCTTTCTGCAGGGTCTGTTCTTCCTTCAGGAAGATCTGCTCTTCCTTCAAAAGGATCTGCTCTTCTTTCAGCAAGCTCGATTCTTCCTTCCGGAGGGTCTGCACTTCTGATAGGATGACCTACTCTTATTTCAGGAGGATCTGCTCTTCCTTCAGGAGGATCTACTCTTCTTTCAGAAGGCTCTGCTCTTCGGCTAGGATGACCTATCATTCTTTGAGAACCTCCTGCTTTTCTCTCACCAAGATGTAATGGTACACACGTAAATTCAGATGGTAGTTGGGGATATTTTAGTTGATGAAGTATTTTGCATCCTTTGTTGATGCAAGTATAAGCAACAACTTTACCCGATTCCAAGAGCATGTTACTAACGATTGGTTTGAACTGTGCAGTATATGATAAATGCTGAGAGGAACTTTCCCATTGGAAATTGCTTCCGCACTGTGTTTTTGAAAAGAGTGATCTACAACAAAAGAAAAAAAGATAAATTGTTTAGTGCTCTCACAAAATTTAACTCACGTTAAAAAAATTTCAAGAGAGAAAGAGAGAGGTGGTGTTCAGAAGGGTCGTAACAGGCTGCCGGAGGGGGGTTATAGCTGACATCGAAACAAGAAAAAAAATCCCCTTAACATGGGTCAAATTCTGCATCATTTAGTAGATACAGCGCTGCCAACTGGGAGTCCAAATTCGACACCGACAATGCACAGTGGCCCAGATATTAAAATTAACTTGACAAAATTCATTTTCTCGTTATTATTACTGCTCAATTATTTTATGATGCACGATAGTCAAGTAACTGCTCTTCATTTCTCCGCACGTTGAACGACAGTAAGTATCCAACGTATGATACAGCAACCCACGGAAAGTTATTCATAATCGCACTCTCCAATGCAGTCAATCCCTTGGCTGGCGAACGAGAAAATCCAAGGCTGTGTGATCGCAGTGTGTTAGGGATGGCAGAACATTTCTACATGGGAAAGGTATTTTGGGGTATGCACTGGCCTTGTGCATATTAGTGTACAAGAGATTATGGAAAATGTACTTTGTGTTCCGAGGTGAACACGACAAAAACAGAAATCCGACCATAGATTTGGCAGACAGAAATACAAAATTTTCCGTGACTGCCCGTGCATTCAAACTTGCGCTAGTCTGCCGTTTAAATTATGGTCTTTATTGCCGCTGCAGCAGTTTTCGCCTTTACTGCCCTTTGGTGCTTGTTTGTTTTGTCGTGGGTTGCAGTGAGAAATAACGGCATCACTAATGCCAAGTGAAGTTGTATAGATACTACTTGCCGGTTTTTTAAGAACTCACAAGGAAGAGTCATGAATGTCTCACACAACTTCTGAATCAAACATAGTCCATTCGAAAGAGATACCGGAGATTTTTTTCAGGCACAAAAAAGTAGGTGCCATGGACAACTAAGTAGCTTCCTGTGAGCCAGAAAGTACTTCAAGATTAAGCCATGTTGAAGGAAAATTTAGAATCAGTTTAATAGCTAATCCATCAACAAAATTCATCAGACAGCCATGGTTCATGCCTCATTCTGTTCAGAATAAAACAGTACGTCCAAATGTGCCACGCTGTTCTTCCCATGGCGTATGTGAAAAGGGAAATTTGGAAGAATTTTGATGAAACAGAAGACAACGATGATGATGATTCTCTTCCTCGTTATTGCTGCTGATGATTTTGGCTGATTTTAGTGACGCTGGGTAATGATCGGTTTGAAACTGTTGAAGTTCACTAAACTTTGTATTTTGAGTCCATTTTAGTAAATAAAATTTTCGGCGCGTCTTAATTGTCTTAGCTGTTAAGTTTCTCAAATACACAATCTTCGATGACCGAGCCAAGATTCGCTCTAAGAGCCTTGGAGACGTTGCTCTGACGCGATTACCAAGATCGGCTCTTATAATTTTTGTTTGACACGATAACGTTCACTCACACATATGCTGTTTCATTCAATTTAATATCTTCCATCATTTACTGTCTATCTTTGTATTTGATATTTTCAAATTCATTCTATCAATCACGAAACCAAACACTAAGCATGCGAAGTTACTTAGTCCAGCGATCGGAACTTTGCCTGATAGATTTCAATTCTGACCCACTGTGCAATGGCAATAAACGAGAAACGATGCATGAAATGAAAATATCGTTTGTGGGATGTATCTTCCAACAACATGATGGATATCAGAACGCGATGTCACAGGGCTTTCAGTTTTGCCAACCTGGTAATACGTTAAATATTTACAAATAGCGCTACGTCGCTATATGAAATTTGGTGCATACCATAGTGATGATAAACAACATACGTATGCAAAGTAGCAACTGCAGTGTTCCAAACTACGATTAATACACAGACGGACATATCCGAAAAAAATACAAATTCCAGCTCGAGTACGATCCACAGTTGGGAACACTGCTATGTATGCTGGACATATGTTGTTGATCCTGAGAAGGGCAAACACCGAAATCCATATACCGACGTAGTGACATTTGAAAATGTGATATCAGGTTCGCAACACTAACAACCCGCTGTCACCGCGTGTTCACTTCTGATACCCACCATGTTGTTCCAAGGGACTTCCCACAAATTATATGTTCATTTTACGTATCGTTTCTCCTTTATTGTGACTTATTTTCATACCATAGTCGGCGCCGACTTTTGGATTCCCAGTTGGCAACGCTGTCTCCTAAACGACGCAGAATTCGACCTTAGTTTATGAGAACTTTTTTTCTTCTTTCGAGCCAGCAGTAATCCCGAAGTTTGTTACAACCTTTTGTGAACACACTACACACACAAATTAAGAATTATTACTTATGAGTGTACAAATCAAAAACATTTAACTACTGGTGTACGGGAAACATTTATGAAAATATATAGGGAATTGTAGGAATGCTTCAGACAGCTAAATCTTCGGTGAACGACTTACATGTCTGTAGTCGAAACGCGGAACAAAGAGATCAGGAGATATGACGTTTAAGAGTGATCGACCTAGAGTTCGTTTACGCTTCGCAACTCGAAAACTGTGATGTGGGCATGACTTGTGGAAAGAAGGGGAAATTTCCTAGGAATGACGTAGTCACATAGAAGGTGACGAGCTGGTTCGAGTAAACTGGAAAGTTAGTCGAAATCCCATCTTGAGAGAAAAACGGGTCAGTCGACCCAGATCCACTTCGAGTTGGGTAGCCATGCGATCTTAGTTAACAAGTAAGTGATACAATATTCTCTTCGATCGTTAAACGTCATGGCTGTTGATCTCTGGTTGAAATTTAGCTGACTTATAGTTTTAAACAAATTATTTGAATATGATTTTATGTTTTGTCATATCCATACTAGCGCAATATTTGGTAATGCTAGCCGGAAAGTTAGGTTTAGCCTCTGAAACATTCCAATGTTAATTGAAAAAGGGAATTTATATATTTCATTTACCGCTTTCTAGTCCAATATCAAACTCGCAAGTAAGATGTTATCAGCAACTGAGATTTACCACTTGAGTCACATAAATATGATTCTGAGCTACGAACTTAACTGATCAAGTCAGCATCCATTCCTAAGCCGTTTTACCCTTCAATATTTGGACGGTATTGAAGTGGGATGCTTACGAATGGATGGTGGGATCAGATCATGGAACTAGTTGGAAAATACATCTTTCACAGACGATTGTGATTAATTCCTGTGGCGGTGTAGTTTTTATCTAGAGATTCTATGTTGGCTGCCGGACACCGTGAATTAGTTATTAATGGACATTGAAGTATATGGCATTAGCCCGTCGCACTCAACAAGATGACATGGTGGAGGCCCCGAGTATTGTTCTACAATCCTTAAGCTATGGTAAAAAGATTTATTTGCTAATTCAAATTTTACTATGGCTACTTTATTTAAGGTTATCACTGTTTGGATCACTCATCTTAACTTTGTGTCCACATTCACTATTCGCATATTACCATTGATAAGGGATTTGTCTATTAACGAAATTTGAGACGCCGAATCCACTAATGCTTCCATTTTGTGACACGTTATTGAAATTTGTACAAATGCCAATTCTTCCTTACAAATTAAAGGTACTGTTAATTGCTCCTGCTTAGCCGTAATTGTGCCCTGTCCAATTATTGGCTTATTTAGTTTGAAGATGTGTTTGTTACCAGTCACGCGGATCTAAGATGATTTGGAACCCACATCGCGAGCAAAATATTTGATTTGGTGTTGTATTATGTACCTGATTTGGTGCTAAATACGGTTGAGGATTCGCTACTACATTACTAACAAAATGCGGTTGTTGTTGGTTGTAAGGCCATTGTTGGTACGGCTGCTCATAATTTTGTGAATTATAGTAATATTGACTATCACCTTGGTACTGTTGGTACTGGTTACGCTGACCTCTAGACCAATTTCCACGTCCACGGCCTCCAAAATTCGACCTCGGTTGATAACTGTTGCCATACGGTCTAGAGTTTACTCTATTTCTTTGCCAATTTTGGTTTTGTTTGTAATTTCTTCCGTAATTTCCACCTTAGTTTTTATTGTAATTACCACTGTTATTATTGTTGTAATTCATATCACCTCGGCCTCTAGACCTGTAACTACCACGACCTCTAAAATTTTGGTTTTCCTGACTATTTGAATTGCTAGCAAAGTTATTACTGGTAATGTCACTATCTTGCCGTTTGTCTCTATTATTCTCCGTCTTAAAAGAGAAACACCCAACAAGATGACCATATATATATATATGAGCTCCTGCGTAACCTAGTCGGTAGCGCGCTCGACTTCAGTGCGAGCGGTCCCCGGTTCGATTCCCGGTGGGGGCTCAAAAATTTCGGTGTTGACCCAGCATCGTGAGAACAATTGGGGAGCTGCTGTGAAAAAAGACAGTGGCGATCACAGTGAGAGCTTCGACTCTCCTCTCCCAACCCGTCTGGTCAGCGTGGGAGCAGTGGACCAACTCCTCCCTTCGCTGAGAGGCCTCATCCACTAGTGGATTGAATATGGCTGTGGCTTATATATATATTTATTTCACAGTCATATTCAATCTACTACTGGACGAAGCCTGTCCCGGAGGAAGAAGTTGGTCTTCTGCTCCCACGCTGACCAGACATGTTGGGAGAGGAGAGCCGAAGCTCTGAACTGTGTTCACAAAATCTGTATAATTTCGAACCTATAGACTGCCGAACGCGTTGGGAAATGAACTTTAGAGGTTCATATTTCTAACACTACGAACAGTAGAGGTCATGTGACATGGTACCGTCAAGGATTTTAAACTTATTCTATTTGAAAATACACACAGATGACGAGGTGAAGGCCACCGCACAATAATGGTATTCTCTCTGGACGAAATTCGGAGGTAAGTCTCACAATGAAACAAATCCTTGGATGTATATGGTGGCTACTTGTGAGAACGATCCCATTAAAGTCACCATACATGCCTTTATCTAGAGTACAAGATTTATATAAATGCCTTTATTACTGTCTCAGCAAAATGCTATCCAACGGGTTTTATTTGAACGCCCCATATACATTGCTTATAAACACGTTTTGAGCAACGACTTACAAAATTGAAAATCAAAATTAGTCACTTGGGCTAAAAGCGTGTGACTTTTGAAGAATAACTTTCATATGTTTTTTCGAATTTTGTTATAACAGACAATTATCATACACGTTACGAAACGAACCTCGGAGGTTTGACAAAACAAGGAACATTAGTGAGAAACATTGCAAAATTTGTTTATATTATTCACAATTAAGTAAAAGTGAAATAATATTTTAAGAGAATTTTAGTTTGATAGGGATGTACAGTACAACAGCTGTAATTGCTTACCCTCTTTGAAGATCCATTTCACTTGTATCATCATCAATCAGTACACTAGTGGCAGACGTATTTCTCCGTACTTCAGGCGACACGTTTCCTCCTACAGCAGGATTAGTCAAGTGATCAGCAGTCACGGATGAAGAGACAACTGATGAGGTACAATTAATATCTTCTTCATCTGACGATAAAGCAACCAAGTCACATTCTTCTTTTGTATTGAGTTGACAACCAATTACTTTATTCTCCACTCTCATGTTAGTTTCAGCTCTTGCATTTGTAGTCTTCACTTCATCTAGTTTCTCAGGTGCAGAGTAATTATTCATCAAACAGTTCCCCAATTGATAACTTTCGCTAACATTTTTTATGCTTTGTGAATATTCCATTTCTGACGTTGAGGTAAACTGGGCTCTAGGAACAGGTTCGTAATAAGGTAATTTAGTTTCAACCTGTCTACGTTCACTAACATAGTTTTTCGTGTATAACAGTTTTGAAAGTCTGAAAATAAACCAGGGAAAAACCTATTTCGTTTGTCTCGGTTACACTCAATGTTCTTCGTATTGGGTAACACTGCTGGAAACCCTAAACATAAGTTAGGAGAATAGCTGTTCTGGGTATCTTCCCTCCGCTCCATTTTATTGTTATCCTTCTCAGATGCTACCGCAGATTCTAACTTCTTCTCTGATTTTACAGTGGCTTTGTGCTTTTCATTATTTCGATCATGCGATTCGTTCTCGTCATTAGAGCTTAGTGGTTTAACAAATTGTACTATCATTTTTGACGCAGAATCTGAAGATGGCTCATGTGAATGAATTTCACGTTTGATTTCTGAACATCTGTCTAATTGGGGACATTTATCCTCTTTTTCTTGTTTTAGAAGAACTTTCTGCTTAACATCATTTGTAGTACTCGACTCAGTCTCTTCAAGAGAGCTTAGTACATCTATCAATTGTATCATTATCTTTGACGCAGAATCTGAAGAGGTGTCTTGCGAATTAGATTCACTTTTGTTTTCTGAGTAGTTGGGTGCTGCGAATAATTTCAGTCCCCTTTCTTGTTTTGGAGGGATTTTAGGTTTATCATCATCTTCATTAGAAGATTCATTTTCTTCATTAGAACTTAGTATATTTATCAACTGTAACATTATCTGTGATGCCGAATCCGAAGATGAATCGGTTTTACTTTCTGAAGCACTTAGTATTTTGGAACTTTTGAATCCTTTTTTTCTTTTACAGGTACTTTTTGCTGATTTCATGTAGACTATTCGATTTCTGTTCTACATTACAGCTTAGTAGATCGATCACTCCTAACATTATCTGCGATGCTAAATCCAAAGGGTCCTGTGAAGGAGTAGTAACCACATTTTCTGAAGCCCTTGGTGGTTTGGAAGAAAGGGCATCTCCGACAGACTGAAAAATTAAAAGAGCACCGGTCGATAAATCTAGACAAAATATTCACATCAGCATAGAGAAAACAAGTTTCTTCATATAGCATTACTTGTTTTGTTCTTGTAGAAAGAAAATACCATGTCATGGTGAGAATATTGATAGTTAATCTAATTACGAAAAAGTAAACTTCTGACAAGCGTAGAGGATACACAAATGCCACGTTTTGGTTCTGAATTTTAATCTTAATCTGGCAGGGGTAAGGAATAAAAATATTGAAAAGGATTCTCACGCACCACAAATGACACAGTGTATGGTACTAGGACAGATCCACAATGTTATTAAATAGAAATGAGAAAGATACAATAAAAATGTGCGTAAGTAACCAAGTACCAGGGTTATTTACAAGCTAGATGATGAAGCAACGGCTATGTGTTGTAGGGATCTATGTACTTGCATTGTACGCTCAGGGTTGGAGGGAAGATTTAGTGCAATGTCTTTCTTTAGAAACTGAAAACCGTTGTAAACATTCGATAAACATGTAGAGACGAAAACGCATTAGCCTTAACTTGAAAACAAGGGAATTATGGGCAATGGCGTTAGAGCAGCTCGCATACTCGAATGATAGGCCCTAGGCTCAACACCAGGAATATACTTCCTAAGGTATTGGCGGTGAGTTCGATTAGAAGAGCATGCTGTGAATGGAGAATAACTAAAGCCGTTAGCTCAGCTCATGAGCAAAATATAATGACAAGAAATTATGTTTACTGCTGCAATGTTTCCGTTGTTATATTTGTAGAAAATTATTCCTTGTTTATTTTGTTGACCCTTATACGCGGAGTAACCATTTCTAGTTTTGAAAACTTTACGATAAAAATTCAGCAAAATAGATTAGAATCCAAAGTGGGTTGATGTCAATACAACAAGTATTTGACACCAAAAGATACTGAACAGAGAAAGTGGAAGTAGTTCTTTTAACAACTGGAAATGGAGCTAGGAGCCTGTGGTTTTCAGAAGTAATCTTTTTGATTTCGAATGTTTTTACAAAATAACAAGAACTTGGCAAAGTTAGAAATTTCGAGAATAATTTCATTGTACTCGTTCTGGTTTCGCATACTAATACTTATTCGATAATATTAGCGCAACACTATCCTCTAAATTTGTTATAGTGGACTTCCTAACGTATAATGGACTAACAAAGGAAAGTAATACACCATCTCCTCTTATTACATTTTGAACTTTCATGGTATCGGTGGGACAAGGAGTGACATTTTTGTTTTGTATACGTATTGTGTAAGGAAGGCATCGACCTAACAATTTCATAGTTAATTATCTAATGTTCTTCATAAGGGACGTTTAGAAAGAAACGTGTAGCGCTTTAAATCTGACCTTTCAGGATTTTACCTGAACAAGAATCGATGCCATGTTTGTAAATTTCGATAAGAATATTGTGTCAAGTGCAAACGATTCTGTTGAATTTTAAACGGATGTTAATCATTCTGTACAAAATTCGAAGAAAAAGAAATGTTACTTCTTGCCTAAACAAATAGCAAACAATTTGAAGTTTAGTCGAAGCTCGGATATCGTTGCACACCTCTGTTTCTGATATACATGAGAGGGGGTGGATATTTGAAGAAAGGAGCGTTGCGCTAACACAATCGGTATAAAATTCACATGGAAAATCAACAAATTCTTACCTCTCATACATTATTTGGCTTTCTCAGAAATCCGCTATTTTGTAAAATTACATAAACTCAGAAAATATTTAATTTTAGAGATTACAGACTATTTGTGCACAGCAGAACTGTGCTTTTAACATATTGCAGAGTAAAAGAATGGTATTATATGCACAAATCTTTTGCGTGTGTTCATCAGGATTCAATGAACAACATAATGAATAACCTCTCTGTAAGTAATTTTCTCTTATTGCTCTCGCAGCAACACCAGTAACTTGGCTTCGATCACGATGAAAGCATTATTTTAGAAAAGCGGTATCGTTGCTCCGAGCTATTAATTATATTATTGTACTCCTTTTGATATTATATTACTTTTCTCTTACTGTGAATATTAATTTTGTTGTCTTAATATGTAATATTTTGAAATTAAATTGTGTCCTATGTGTATCATGCAAGGTTTAATTAATATAGTTATTTATATGACATACGACTTCAAAATCGTTTTGCTGCACGGCATGTGACGTTTGCACTTATCAGCACATACGCGGAAAAAGCAATGCCTAGAAATTGTTTCTAATCGTAAAGGTCTAAAGGATAATATTTTGAGATGGAAACAAGATACTCTTGAATTAAGTAGTTTTATAAATGTGTTGTTTTGCTGTTCTCGTACAGTGTGTCAAAATACATTTATGGACTCATATCAGAGTCGCCAAGAATTGTACGCGAAAGTTTAAGAGACGTCTCGTGTACGAAAAGTATGTGGTATGGCATGTAAAGAACAAAACTTGGATTACAGATAAAGAACCATATCATAAAATCGCTACAAAGTACTATAAGAATGCATTTTCTACCCTATTAGCAGCGTTCGACGAAACGTCACCGAAACAAAAACATTTTGCTCCGTAAATATTCAGATTGGTTACAACAAGAAAGAAATTAACCATTTACTGATGTTCATTTCTATTCTATTTCTGCATCAGTAACAGACGAAAGTCGTGGAAAAGGATTTGAACAGTTAAATGATTCAAGTAAGAAGTGAAAATAAAAATTTACAGCGTGGACGTGGATTATGCTGAACTTTCATACACCACATTGATGAGACCGATGACTGATGGTGACGAACATGCTACAAACTATTTAAAGGAAATGACCAAAATAACTTCTACCACAGAAAAATAATCGTTACACATGGTTAAAGAAAAAAGCCATCAGCTCGCCACCAAAGGGAGCGCTATCGATGGGACTGCCAACAAAATTGTTGAAACGTGAGTATATGAATATTTGAAAAATACGTTTAAGTAAAATCATTATTTATGTAAAAGTAAACACCAGATTAGAATGTAAAGCACGTTACGAATTAAAAAATAACAGTGTAAGAGCGCATGTGAAGTGAAAATACAGTGTTTATTAGACTGTGGTGGAACAGGAATTTTAGAACTTTTACCAGACTGTGAGCCCTCTAATAGCGACAAAACTTACATGTTACATTGTAAATGAGGTTTCGACGGTGGCCTGGGCCATTGCCAGTACAAGTAATCATGGCTTAAGACTACCGGTGGAAATGAAATCATATTCCCAAAGGCCATCGTGCATTCAAGAATGGACACTAGTAAACATGGAGATTCTGAAGAGGGAAAATGGACGTGTATTATTAACGCGATTCTTCTTCAGTGGCTTAATGAAGCCACTGCATTTGCTCAGGTTGAAAGAGAATACCTGAGCAAACAAATAGAATATTTACGACGATCGAGGGGTGACAGTAATACAATGTACTATTTACTCGTACTGTCAATGGTTGACGAGAAAGTATGTAATGCACTTGCTGGTTTTCGAGTTATATCTCAGGTATCAAAATCTCTGATATAAATAGCTTAGCCAAAAGAAGATAACTAGCAGTATGAACTTGGACTTTGTATCATCCTATATGAGTACCCCCAGACTAAGCTGTATATACATTTAAAGGCTGCTCGGGCTCTGCTGTGGGATTTGTTTGCTGAAAGCCAAAAATTATTATTACGGGACCACGCTCAAAGCATAAAATACCTACATTTATGTAGTGCTTCGTCTCGTCTTATCTGAAGAAGGGCACCGTGAATGTTGAGGATAATGCTAAAAAATCAAGCAAGAAAACAAGAGAACAAATTTGAACTATTTATTATGGATACTAAGAACCTTTCGGCTCAGGGGCCCAAGAATAAGTGAGTTTACCAATCCGATCTTCGTTCCTTGAGGTGGTTATGTTGAGATGAAGTAACGGGGCAGGCCCCTGAGCTTGTAACTTAATTGTTTTAAGTGCGCTGATGTTTCTTTGTTTCCTGACTGGGAGCAAGGCCAGCTGTTGCACTTGCTTTTTTTTTCAATTGAATTAATTGTTCTTTCTTTCAACTGGGTTTTAGATTTTCATTACTTGTAAAAGTGGACTGGAATGATGAGAAGAAGAAGGTTGAAGGAATTTACTGTTGTCGTGGCATGCGATGTGTGGCTCTTCTTAGTGGTTCTGTGGCGACGATCCTCATCTCTGGGTGTTGTGAGTTGCGCATTCTATTACATAAGTTCTGTTGGAGTCTCTGGAGGTGGTAACGAAGGTCGGGCATGTTCGCATCTACGTGCAGTCGGATGATCCTGGTGTACCAGACGTTGCAGTTGATGATTCTTAGCGCTTTTTTCTGTGCAGTGTGATGATTGATGTGGGTAGGAGCTGCGTGGAGTCAGACTGGGGATGGGTACGTGAGAAATGAGTATATTATTAGCTAGTGTATTCGTATCCAAGTTGGGAATTTGAAACTGGGGCTTCTGGGAAAGGGATATAGTGCGGCAATTCTTTGGTTAGCTAGGGATTTGAAGTGCACTTGGAACGTGAACGTGGCGGCCAAGGTAAATTCCAGATACTTGATGGTGTTGATGTAGGGGATTTGTCGATTTCGCCGGAGGAGTGGGGTTGGCTGTGGTGGTCTCTGTCTGGTAAACACGATGGTTTGACTCTTTGCAGGACTGATTTTCACGCGCCAGGCAATAGTTTGAGCAACCTTTGGAATGCTGGTGAGGCATAACGAAGGTATTTCTGTGTAGTGAACAGGGCACTATATACGCAAATGTGGCTTTGGTGCAGTTTCTGCAATGGGGAGGTCAGCGGTATATAAACATAGATCATGGAGGTGCAAGTACACTGCCCTGATGGACTCTTGCATGATGGAGGTGGTTCCGAAGTACTTGATAGGGAATGTTCTGTTCCGAAGAAAGTTATGGAGGATATGTGGGTATCAGTGTGGAAGTTCTTGGCGATGTAGCTTGACTATAAGCCTTGAATGCCATACATGGTCGAACACTTTCCCAATGTCGAAGAATACTCCTACCGTATCTTTCAGAGCGTTGAATCCTCCCGTGATGTGATCAGGTACTCTGATCAGTTGTGCCACGGGGTCGTGTCCAGGTTTGAACCCGAATCGATGGTCTAGTAGTAGTCTGCGGTCCGCTACAATCTACTGGAGTTGGTATTTGATGCACCCTTAAATTTTGCTCAGCGTTGACAGTAGGCTGACCGCCTTGTAGTGCTGTGGAAACAGCTGGCTTTGGTGGGCTTGTGTATCATGCATATGATCGCGTGTCTCCAGGTGTTCAGGAAATGTTGTTGGGTTAGTAGCGTGTTGTATATCTGACCCAGATACACGTACAGTCACTGTCTGTTTCAGGTGTTTTGTTGGGATAAATCTGGTAATGATGATGCATACTATATTTCTGAGTATTGTTGGCTCGGGTTTAGCTGCGGGGCGGTTTTAGGAAAGTTCATAGTTGGTGGTGGATGTTCCGCAATGTTGCTTTTTGTACACTTCGTGCTGTGATGTGAAGACATCCTGTAAGTAGTTGGCGAATGTCTGTGTTTTCTCGTACAGAAGTCCTTGGGGGGGGGGGGAAGGCGCAGGTACTGTTTAGATTGCGTGCGAGTATCCAAAACATGTGGCTGGGTGAGCCTATTTGCTGGTGTTTGTAATCCTATTCTTCTTGGCGTAATTTGGTAATTAGATTTCCCACTATTTGCGTAAGGTCGTTGTATAGTCTTTTGTAGCCGAGGTATATTGTGAGTTGCCACTTCTTCCAGGGCCAACGTTTTAGTTTGACTAATAGCTTGGTACACACCAAGGTTTCGGAAAGGGTGTAAGCCATAGTTCTGTTACCGCCCATACATTTACCTTTTATCTACATAGCAGGGTCAGACCCGGATTGGATTCTGATGACACCGTGGTTGTATGTGATTTATATGCTGTTAGGGAGAAAATGGCATTGTCAAATGTGGTAGGACTGGTAGATGGTGACAGTTGTAGAAGCTCATGTAAAAGGTACTGCTTGTAGTTGGTCCAATCTACGATGGAGATTTTCAGAGATCTGGGTTTATGGATAGTTCGTCTGTAGTCGATGGAGAATACTACAGGGTTGTGGTCTGAGTCGAGGGCGTTGATTCAGCGGGGGTCTAGGAAGTCCGCCTCCATGCTCAGTGCCATGTGTAGGACGAATGGAGCGCCACCGTTGATGGGAAAGTGTATTGGCTCCGTTGGTGCGTATGGCGGGAATTTTGAGCACCGGATGGTATGTATAGAGACGTTCACCGTTACGGTTGCGTCGGAGGCTGTTCCATCCTGGATGTTCGCAATTTAAATGTCCTAAAACCAGCACTCTTGGTCCGGTTCTGTGGTGCTTTGATGTCTGGTCGAGTTGGAGGTAGTTCTGGCCTTTTTTATACTGCTACTACGTAAATATGTGTAGGAGGGCAAGTATCTTGATAGCAATGGTAGGAAGATGAGCGGTTCGTATTCGAAGAAGTTGTGGGTGACTATTGTTGTTCCTCCTTTTTCGCTTGTTCGGTGATCTGTCCTTAGAATCGTGAAGTTGCGTATGGTGCAATAATGAAAGGATTTTATCTGTCTCGTTGAGCAATGCCACATCAGTTTGGTATTATTCTATGAAGTGTTGGAAGGTTTGATGTTGCTTATATATTATATTGGCGTTCCAATGAATGATATTTAGATTCCTGACGGGAACTGGTATTGGTTGATTATTCACTGCCATCATCAAGGAATGACGTGAAGAGGAGTCCCAGATGAAGCGTTCTTTCCACTAAGTTGTTGACAGTTTTTAGCTGCTGAAGTCCTGCCATGGGTTTGCAGATGATGTTGGTTATGTTAAAGTTTTTGAACAGATCTTTTATTTCCCTGAAAATTGCATCGAAACTGATACCATTGTTCTGCTCGGAGAGGGCATTGCTGGTGTCAGTGGGTTGGTCAGATTGCTGACGCGTCTGTTTTTTTTTGTGGTTGTGGCGTTGAGTTATTGGT
>JAGDQP010036339.1:0-11984 GCA_022664845.1 Lepisma saccharinum | reverse complement strand
TCTCTCTCTCTCTCTCTCTCTCTCTCTCTCTCTCTCTCTCTCTCTCTGCCAGTTCAAACAGGACATGATACGAAGGTTTCAAATTCTAATGCAAATGGCGGATTCCGGTAATACTAATGTGAATTTGAATTTATTTTTAGTCTCTTGACATCTTTTTCTCAGGCCAGATTTGTTAGGATGCATTATAAAGTAAACGTTTCACTTAGTTGATATATCGTAAAGCCGAGAGAGTTTGCGCGGTAGGAGAGATTGCGCAGGTCCGGGAAAGAAGAGAAGGAATTGGGCAGATGTGTTGCGAGTGAAGGACAAGTGAATACGTTAGTAGCAGACTCGTCAGTTGAATTCCTGTGCTGATAGAAGATGGTCGCTGAAATTTATCATCAATTTTGTGCAGCTACGAGACAAGTTAATTAATTCTCTGAATTTTCAAAAGCCTTTTCTATATTTTCATAGGAAACCTTTTGTTGTAAAATAATTATAAATCAAGGTGTATCTGAGCTAGTTCTTTATTAGAACTAATGTTGTACTTAGTTTATCATTCTGGAAATTTTAGTAATCTCTTTTCCCTAATGAGGATAGTTGGCCAAGCGTCAAGTAGGAGAATTTGTGAAGTACATTCATTTAATACAATGAGAGGAGAATTTGCGCAAAGCTATGTATAAATCAGGGATTGATTGTGGTGTAATTTTTGGTACTTGACGGAGGACTACTCTATGTGAAGAGCTTAAAATTATTTCCCTGTGTCTCCTTACGATTGTATTAGTAAAGTTTATAAACCATGTCAAGAGTAATTGTCTTACTCGTCATTAGAATTTATTTATGACCTTTCGACATATATGACACTGGTTGGGATAGAGTAGGGGAAAGGATGCGGACAGGCATCGTACACATTTAAGCTGAAAATACTATCCCGACATTATCTTAGTGCGATATAGGAAGTTCCCTGGGGCCGCGGTGGCTCAATGGTAGAGCTCTCATTTCTGGTGCTAGGGGTCATCGGTTCGATCCCTCCTCATGCCATGTGGATTTTTTTTGGACAGCACTGTGTGTGTGGGTTTCTTCGGGGTTCTTCCGATTTTCCCCACTCTTAATTTCAAAAGCATGCGCACAGAGAGGGAACTGTCCCCAATTTAATGTAAAAAATTAAAAGTGAATTCCAAAGTTACCTAGGGGATGAATTCAAAATCACGTGCTCCTGTACAAAAACCCATTAGTTTTACCAGACAGAAATGGGAAAGCGTGCTAAGTCTGCCTATTATGGGGTCTGTGCTACTACTATTATAATTACTGTAAATACTACTGCAATGCTTTAAAACGTTAAATCTAGATGTTTTTATTTACAATAATTGAAACAGTGTTTTGCATTTTTATAACAACTAAATTACTATTTTATTAATTAGTTCGCGACACAGTCACTTCCGGTTAACACAACTATGCCTAAAGCTCAAATTGGGCCAACGCCACTGTAATCATAAAGCCGCCATATTAGAACGTAGTAGCTATTTTATCCTTTCATACTTTTTTAGACCAATCTTTGAACACAGATCTTTCCATCCAAATAATTCTTCATAGCGTGAGTTCCTTAAACGTGATCAAATTGAAACATAGGAAATGAAAATAGTCTTTGGCCTGAGTAATTTGTTATATAGTTGTTGTTTTTTTTACAAAATTGCCTTTTCGACATTTGAAATCAACGTGGAAGATGATGCAAGCGAATAGTATTTCATGATTTCGAGAGTAGAGCTAGGATGTGGTTCATCCATCTTTTAATATGTTGTAGAGCTATCCTCGTCGAGCGTTGCTATAATCAGTGCCGAAAACATCAGCAGCTTACTGTTTTCGACACTTATGGACATGGAAGTCTCTGAGATGGGACAGCTTGTCGTAATTTTAGGTTCAGGGGTAGGAGGTGACCTTAAATATATTTTGATACGTTGTAGAGGTAAGTTCCATGGAGAGATACTACAGTTGTTTCCTTAAAACCGGCAACTTACTGGTTTCAACCCTTATGCACATAGAAATATATTTGAGTGGACTTTTTGGGTAGCGATTTCTTGACCAGAGGTTACCTCAATTTTATTTTTATAAGTTGTAGAGCAAACCATAATACTTCGAAAGAGGCTGTAATCGTTGCCCTACATCACCGGGAAGGTGGTCAACAATTAGTTGGGAGGTCGTGAGTTCGATCCCAGAGGCCAATCATTCTGACTGTTTTTTTTCTCAGTTACATCAGGAAAATCCCGGACGGTACCTTCAACATAGTCACTTTCTGACATTTCCCCGAATCTGTTCCCCCCCATATCCTGGCCATGAGCCTTAGATGCCTAAAGGCCATCAATAAAATTCAAATTCAAATACAGTGATTTGTAATGTGTGGAAGCAAGTATGTTCTAATAGAGGATATGCTTATAGCTATCTCATGCCCAGCGAAAGAGTGAAATAAAAAGCAACTGAGCGTCGACCAGGGCGGTTCGACTCACCTGATTGGCTAGCTGATAAGTACAGAGAACAAAGATAACCCCCTACCATTTTTTTAGGCGAGAACAATGAATTTGATTGGAATAAAAGAGCTAACTGGTTGGGGCTAACTGTGATGTTTGGCTTCATCTTTTAGAGATCGCATATCCTCTTATTAGAGGATCCTCAGGTGGAAGACACTACCTGTTGGAGGGCATGCCCTTCATGGCCGCCATTTGGAATTCCACCATCTTTAATCTCGATTGTTTTTTTTAATGGGAAGGGGGTCGTGTAATATATCATTCTGGGCTTAAGCCAAAACTGCCAGTTGACCCTATAGAAAATATCAGCTTATCTCGAAAGTAATGTTATGTACTGACGAGCGAGTAATAAATTATACGGCACATGTCATAGGTGAGTCATATAGGGCACTTAATTGTGCAGCAGTGGGTACAGCTGTAATACCTATGAATTCGTTCTTTTAATTAGTCAAGATCAGTATTGTAAAGTGTATCTGTGGAGTTCGGTAAATGCTATTTTCAATTTCTTTGAATTTGATTATTTTATCATTTTCTTGTAGAAAAGTTCACAGTAAATACGATTTTTGTCACCTACTGTACACTTAAAAATGTTTTGAGCATTGCTAAGAATTTTCAGGAAAGTTTCGCAGAATTGTTAATATTTTATGTTGTTTCATTGTTACGGGGGAAAACTCAGGGAGTTTTCGTATGATTGTTTAAATATTTTTTGTTTTCAGTTCTGCATATGTGCAGCATGAGAAATCTGTTTCTCATCGTAATCGTAACTATGCATGTAATGTTGATCAAGTTTGCTGCCGCCAGCTTGTCTGTTCTTATTTTGGTAGAAATGGCAAATATTTTGAGTGAATGGGGATTCCGAACCCTAATTGCCAATTACATAAATTATTAAAATGTGGCGTAAGCCCTGCGTTCAAGTAAGAGTATATCTTCGGGATTTAGCCAACATAATTCTAAAACTCTATACTGCTTTCTTTTCACTGGAAATTTAGAGCTACGACGTTGTATTTTTTTACTAAAGAACCCTTTTACTAAAGAACTTTTTTTTTTGGCTTCCAACACTCTTGAGAACTATATGACTGATGCCTTTTATTAGCCAAATTACTGAAAATTCCCAGGTAGCTATGGTAGCCTAACTATTCTCAGGAATGTTTCGGAAATTCTTTAACAGTGTAGGCCTACGTTCATTTATTTCTAAATATCTGTTGGAAAAGTTCGACTAAAATAATAAAAAAATCATTTTTAACCTAACATTTATTCAGTCAATTTAACTATAATTTAGATAAAGTGAAACTGAAATGTTACGTATATTAAATTTTCGCAATTTGTGGTACAACATGGATCCGTTTCCATAATAAAAATATTTTTATGCGTCTCACTTATTTGTAGTCTATATATATCCTGACTAAAGCTTTATATTATTTTAAAATCGAAATGTTTTTCTCTCTATTTCAGAATATTATTTCTAATCTAAACCCAAAATTAAGTATGTGACAAACTATGTTAATATCATATTACTATTCTTGTTCTTGCACTGAGGTCGTAAAGCCTGCATTCCCATCTCAAATAAGTCAGAGGATGGCAGCATTTTAATGTCTGTTTTCTTTCGAGGCTCTCAAGACGAGACCATGAACCGAATTTTGCAAATCCAGACGAGACCAAGACCGAGAAAGACATACAATTCGAGACTAGAAAGAGACTCGTCTCGTCTCGATACAATCCCTACTTTGGCAGACATATAAGACAAATATATGTGTGAATTTTCTGCCCAGCGGCGACTCTGAGCGTAATGTAGACTGGTTTAGTCCTTTTACATTTATTGTTACTGTGCGGTTGATGAGGGTGCTATGTATTGAATGTACTGTGAAAAAAATCGTGAAATGTTGTTAGCAATATCCAGTAAAGTTCAGAAGCAGTTTTTTGTGTTTCAGGTTGTTCCTTTGTAATCTAGGAAAGCCGAGGGACATTTCGAATGCTGAAGTGGATATTTGTCGTTTTTAATTGTCGTATTTTGCACACTTGTGAAGAAAGAGAAAACAGTTTCTTATCGTAACTATACATGCAGTTCTGTTCAAGAGTTTCCTAGCGCCATCTTCATCGTTTATTTTCTCAGGAATGGGAAATACTCTAGGTGAACGGGCATTCTGATCCATAACTGACAAGTTATTAAAATTTTACGTAAGTTGGGGGTAGTACTTCTTAGTTTTCGTCTTCGGGGTTCAGGAAGTACACTTCTGACACATTATATTGTTTGGTTCGTAAGACGCTGCACTTCTAACTGAATAGTCCGTGTTCAAATCTCTCATTTTTTCTTTCCTTTTGCTCCCACTATACGTAGAAACTTAATGATGGTTGTTTTTTATTAGCCGAGTTATTGGAAATTTCCAGCCAGCTATGGCTTCCTGCCCACCTTTAAGGTTGTTTCGAAGATTTTTAATAGTGTGGGTTTCTTGTGGAATTTGAAAAAGTGAAAGCCGAAAAACCGAACCTCAATAAATAAAAAAAATCCTAACCGAAACATTTTTTTGGCCTATAGTATTTTTTTATATTTTGAAAGAAGCAACTTTTATTATTAAACTAACGATTATTTGTGTAAGAAAAATAACGATTATTATAAAGGTAAATAAATATATGTAAATCTGAATTCGTAATCTTTCTATTACATTTTTAATTATCAAAAGTAATTCATGGGACCAGCATGAAAATCAACCATGAAAATGCTGAAAAAAAATGGCAATAGTCCTTCTTTTCTCAGAAATCATACAACTAATAATGGGAGACAAAATTACCGACGTTTCGAAAAGCGTGTTCGGAGAGTTTTGGTTTCGCGCCCAAGGGCAGTCATCTTTATTATTTTGTATCGTTATAAGTCAGTCACATCAACCTAATGGCCGGTGGTACCTTCAAAATAGACCCTGGTGGCCAACTACGTTTCGCATATTCCTTTCTCTTTCCTACATTCCTTAATATAACTTGTAAAAGGAATTTAGTCCTGCAAGATGACTCGAAATAAAAAAAGACTGATGGAATTGATGAACATAGGGACTACTTTTCATCTCTTGTTTCTCTTTTTGGGATGTAAAATTTCCCTTCCTTTATCTTCCGTGGAGCTCTATTCCATTGTTATTCCTTTTCTGTCAGCCACACGTAAAACTACTAAACTGGCTCCACGAACTGTCTTTTGTAAACGATTTTATATCCAGTCGCTGGCTTGTTTGAATGCTGACTTTAGCCTCCTTCCTCCTTGCTGTGTGATGCATAGCGAATGAGACATTCTCTTCCCTCCTCCACCCAAATAGTGTCGAAGAAAACCCTTGCTAAGTCGTACGTGGTTCGATCAGGAGCAATAAATATCCTCCTTTTATCGTTAGTGAGCGAGAGAAAAAATAATACAATAGGATTTTTCTGTTGCCATCTAACAAACGAGAAGCTATCACTGAATGAAATTGAATTTACTTTTTTCAACATTAAAAAATTGCTGATAGACAAGAAAATATTTAACACATAAAAGAGTAGGATGCAACATATATTTACGTCTCTTGTACTCGCTGACATTAAAATTAATTGTGGTTGTTGCAAGGTAAAAGAAATTGGTTGGCACAACTGAGTGCCTTAAAAATTGGTGGGGGAAACTAGGCCTCTCCACTTTCTGAGTAGATTTTCTCGCTGCTGAGTACGAAATAATTAACATGCACTTTGGTAAATTATGGAATGGAAGAAACTCTTCAAAATTTGTGAATGAGATTTCAGGTGAACGTCAGTAAAGGAAGATTACTGAGAAAAATAAATTTGAACTAAAACTTCCGTCTCAGAATAAAGTAATATGCGCAGATTTGGGCCCTAAATTTGACATTTTGGTTCCTTGGATTTCAACAGAATGAAAGTAGTTCAGAATAGCAATATAATCTGTAGATGAGGTCTACCCTAAACTGTTATTTGGTGCTTTTTTGTAGTATTCATGAAAGGGTTAATTCAAACACTACAACTGGACACTGCATTTTATTAATTTTGCGACCATATTGCCATTCTTCTGTTAATCGTATCGACTTCACCATTTCTCCACAATGTATAGTATTATGATGTATTAAATCCTGATGGAAAACAAACATTGATGCTATATAAGGAATCGGTCGACCTTAAAGTTTAGTTGGCTTGCCTATGGGAACTTAATATGCGATATGGTGTGGTTTGAAATGTTAACGGATTCTGGGTTGGTTGTATACCAAAATGAAGGAACATAAGCTGTTCATTAGATGTGGTGACTTGACTTGCTTTTATCTAGTCTAGGATTACTTTTACCAATTGCACTACAATAAACAAATAAAGAAAAGGGTTATGACCATTATTGGCCTAACAAAGTCAAATAATGTATACAATAAATACAGTTCCTAATAATTACAATTAGTGCGAACTTCTAACCATAACTAACGTACCATATTTTATGAACTATTGCTATATTTTCTGTTATATAAAATGCAGAAGAAAATCCGAATGAAAGTGTGGGCTTGCTTGTTATTGGTCAAACATGTTTTCATTTACATGTGATAACAGCTTAAATATCACCTATTTCATAATGGTTTCGTTCCCGAATAGTACAAGAGTTACTTATGTGGCAAATATTATGTTCAATATTTTTATAGGCGGTATACTGTTTGAAGTTATTAAATTTTTCTGAGGGTTGCTGTATATAATACAATTGATGCAAAAATTATAAATAATTTGCGCCTAATGAAACAGTGAAACACACCATATGTAGCATAGTCTATTTTCAACAACATATTGTAAAAGTGCTTTCTATTTTTAAAAAAGCATGTAGATCTTATCTCTGACAAACTATTTTTAATTTTAGTGTGCAACAATCAATACAAGTTCTAAAGAACTCGTCGCAGAACTTCGGAGTTAGTAATAAGAAGACAAATGCTCTGATGCTTCGATGCCAAGAAACGAAGAAATCCACTATTTTTGGAAATGAAAATATTGAAAAACTATCCAATAGTGCAAAATATGACCAAGGAAATCCAGAATTTACAGTATCTGAAAGAATGCATAGATCTGATCATGCACACTGGAATGTGCATAGCTCGCATGCTTGTAGAACTTTCATTCGTAGAAATAACAAGACATCTGGGGCGCCAGTGTATGAAACCAACAAATCTTATGTTTGTAAAATTTGTAATATATTATTTTCATTAGAATGCCAATTTTATGATCATTTAAAGCTGCATTCTAATATGCGTAAAAATCAGAGAGAGGTATATTTTTGTACTACTTGTAGGATACCGTTTTCAGAAAACAGAAAGCTAGTTGTACTTGTAATCAAATCAAAACAAAAGTTTTATTCTGACACTAACGACGTAAATCATGTTAATGCTGTAAATCTAAAACATCCAGTGAATATATCCCGTATGTGCACTCACTGCAACAAGTTATTTTATGATAAATATAGTTTAAATAAACATTTAAATATTCATGCGGGATATAAGCCATTCAGATGCGATATTTGTTCGAGGACTTTTGCGCAAAAAGAACACTTGCAAAGGCATGAAAGAGTTCATACGGGATATAAACCTTTCAGGTGCAGAATTTGCTCGCGGACGTTTTCACTGAAGCATAACTTACATAGGCATGCACGAGTCCATAGGGAAAACAAACCTTACCGTTGCGAAATTTGTTCACGGACTTTTTCACTCAAACAGAACCTTCATATCCATTTACGAACTCACACGAGATATAAGCCTTTTTGCTGTGAAATTTGCTCACGGTCGTTTAGCTTGAAACAAAGTCTTAAACGACATTTAACCTCACATTCTGCAAAGGAGAAAACTTTTAGAAAGGATAATTTGAAAAGAATCGCATTCATGGGAAACCGAAGTAATAGAAAAATCCCTTGATGCAAGCAATGCAACATTTTCGCTCTGAATGCACATATTTTATTTTGGCTTGAAAAATATACTGTATGTTGAAGGTATTAAGCAAACATACACGGGGGAAATAATAAAAATCAAAACACTCAAATTAGCAGGAAATATTTTTTTCTACTGCATCTTATATGCTACAACATGCATAAACATTTGTTTAGGTGACTTGTTAAGCTACCTGCAAATATACGTATGTAATGCTTCGAAATTCTTTCAAACATGTATTTTGTGTATTTTATATAATACAAACATGTAAATGTAGCGTAGAAGAACATCATTACAAGAGTTCAGAAGGTTTGTTTCGAGACACTTAGATAAATGTTCTATGTGGCTTCTTCGTATAGCGGTAGATATTTTGAATTTGAATTTAGTTTTAAAACCTTGTAGGCAATTTAGCTTCAGGGAGCATGGGTGGATGCATTTGTGGAATGGAGAAAATGGAAAGAAACGGAAACGCTTCATCAATTAATCCACTGTGGCCCAGCGATATATATATCAGAGTGATATTTAATTTGTCTCAAACACAGCACAGAACGTTTAAATTGACTGTGGCAAATACAGTGGTAAAGTTGTTATGTATGTCATTCACGGTTTCTGGGAAAGACGGTTTCATTCTACATATCATCTTTTACATATCCTTAGAAGGACAATCGCCGGGAGTAAGGTCAGAAAAGCTAGGAAAGTCAAAAGTTTTCTTTAGTTTGCCTCCACATCATTCATTTATTAGTTTGTACGTATGTAATATTTTTTCTAATAATAATGTGACTCATCATTTAATTTTTGAGTTATGCAAAAATTATAGTTATGTGTCTTCGTTAGGTTTATTAATTGTCACTTGACTGCTGCCTAGTATAATTTTGTTAGGTTCATATGTTTTTTTTGTTTTAATTTTTCGTTGAGGATATAATTAAATAATTTATTTCTAGATATATTTGTGAACATTATTGCTCCTTATTTATTATTTCAGATCGTTTATATATGTATATGGGATTGGTGATAACTAAAGGTCTACAAATATGGTTCGCAATTTGTGAATAACATATTCTACAATTGAGGGCCTAAATTGCAAAACATCCTAAGTCCACATTTTCGTATTTTCATTTTTTCTGTTAGTCGGCATCTATGTTCCAAGGATATACATTTGCATAATATTACATCTGAACTCCAGGAAAAAAAACAACTTTTTAATGAAAAAATAATTTGGCGGAATAGAATAGCATCCAAACTACTTCGACTGTTTTTTGTTCCCCTTGAAAAAATACTCCAGTGGACTTGGAATGCTTTAAAATTCAACTCTTCAATTAAATTATCACAGGATACTAAGATTCTCATGTAATGTTCCATTCGTACAGTAAATAAAATATTTTGTTTTGGAAATAAATCACGTTACTTAGAGATATATTTATTTTATAAAATATGATTATCATTTTGTCACTGTTTATCTGCGATGTTTTTGTTGTTTATTCCAATTTATCGGTTGAATTTTTAATCAGCCAGCCGTAAACATTAAGGGGGAGTCGATATAACAAACATATTCTCTTGCGGAATGATTTTAATAAAAGTGTATGGTTGCATAACAGACAGAGGTAAATTACACAAGATTTCAGCGAATTTCCTGTACTTTTTATCGTTTGGGGAAATAGCAGTTCTGCCCATCGCTAACATGGCACTCAAACAAAGAAGTTATTGAAAGAGTCTTATTATCCGGCCATAAGACAATTATTACATTTATCATATGTACTTATACGGAAAGTCGTCTTATTTGCCCTTATCCACGTTTACTCCAGAGAATGTGTGCGAATCTTCTACATCCTTTGGACCATCTCTTGCGTATCCATTCCATTCATTATTTTGGGATATGTAGTTCTCGATAGAACCGGTCTCCAATCTTTGTGGGTGCCAAGCCGCTTCAGTTCTACTCTTAACTCTGTGGAATTATCAAGCTTTAAAGTTCATTTTCCTACACTTTTTGAGCTCTTTAGCGGTGAAACGAAGTATTTGTGCACTCTCTATGGTCTATACCATTTTCGCCTGATATTCATACAAGGAATTTGGGTCTAAATTCCCACACAAATGGTCAGAATCTCCATATAAAAGGTAAAAAAGCCTAAAGATCTTAATGGTCAGAACTCCCAACGGTCAGAAACCTCGAACGTGAAAAAGGTCAGAACCCCAACACAAACGGTCAGAAACACTAAAATGGTAAAAAAAAAAAAAAAAAAAAAAAAACAACGGTCAGAAACCCCAAACGTAAAAACGGTCAGAAACCTCATTACAAGTGGTCAGAACTACAACACAAACTATCAGAAGACTAAATGGAAAAACGGTCAAAACCCGCACACAAATAGTCACAAAACCCAAATTTGAAAACAGTCAAAAATCCAGCACGAGCATTCAGACCCCCACACAAACCGTCAAGCCTCCAAACTTGAAAACGGTCAGAAACCCCCAAACCAAAATGTTCAGAAATCCCACATAAACGGTCAGAAACACCAAAAACCAAAACGGTGAGAAACCACAAACTTGGAAACTGTTAGAAGTCCCATACAAATGGTCAGAACTCCCACACAAACGGTCTGAAAATCCATACTAACTGCAAGAATCCACACACGAACTGTCAGAACCTCCGCACGAACTCTCAGAACTAGCAATGGCAGAAACTGTCGCCAGTAAGTAGTGTTAAACAGCTCGGTCGATCAACCCTAAAAATTCTGATTTTAAAATATAATGTTTCTATGTAATAAATATAAATTCCGGGTTGGAGTTACTGGTCTCCCACCAGGCGCCTCCCCAGTTGGCGGATAGGGGAATGCCGACCAAATATAGCGAGTAACGGAAATATTCCGGGGCGCACCAAAATCAGTATTGCTGCCTTGCAGTTAGTAAAGGGAGCTACAAAGACTAGGAGAAGCTAACCCAGAACAAAAATATCATGGTGAGGGGACGCAGCATCACCATTACCACTCTGAGGCTGCAGATGAACGACATCTTGAACGTCTACCTTTACTGCGAGGTCGTAGAGCTTACAACTGTACATCGCTAAAACATATCAAGAAATAGGTTCTCGTGGGGTAAAACTATTCAGGAGGTAAACTAGTTCCTCATTCGGATCTCCGGGCTGGGACTGCTTCAGGAGGCGCCAAGAGCAGGATTAAGATAGACTTTAGAATATGACCGTGGAACGTACGAACATTATACCAAACGGGCGCTCTTCAGGTGGCGGTACGCGAAATCGAGAAGTACGAGGTAGACATATTAGAGATACAAGAAGTTCGGTGGGAGGGTCAAGATAGCATCCCACAGGGCAAGTGCCAGGTGTGTAAATATGAAACCGGAATTTATGTGCAGAAAGAACACAGTGATTGGATGACAATGCTAAGAACTATTTTATTCAAAGTATTGGCCATCGCTAGCGATACATTTCTGCCATCGTTCCGGCCATGTGTGGATGCCAGACCAAAACAACTGTGCCTCTTGTGCTGCAAACCAGTCATCAAGCCATTTTCGTAAGATGTGAAGCACTTGTCAGCAAGTGCGTGTCCCATGGATGCAAATAAGTAAAAATCAGAAG
>JAGDQP010036338.1:2346-14610 GCA_022664845.1 Lepisma saccharinum | reverse complement strand
AAAAAAAAAAAAAAGTAAGCAAAAGAAAAAAATCATGAATGTCATTTACTTATAAATATACAAAATCGTATCGTATTTAGGTTCCCTTTGAAATTAATATCGGGAATGCTAAGAAGGGACACTTTAAACGTAATTTTATATTATTTGAAATAGTATAATATAGCCGCTCCCCGATTTACGTTGGGGTTACGTACCGATAAATTCATCGGAACTCAAAAATATCTTACGTCAAAAATACCAAATGAAATATAAAAACATTCTACAGATACATATAGTTTGATGAATAAAAATGTTTGAATATGCTTTATAACAAGAAAGGTAAATGTTGTAGTGATATGTGATTGTGTTTGTTCAGTACAATATTATTGTAAAAGTGAATAACAAATATGGAGTACGGTAACTCATCATGTACAATCACTACAGAATACACTGTAGGATTGAATTTCTATGTACAAAAGTACAGTACAAATTAATGAAGTTTATTTCAGTTGTTTGATGAGGATGAATTAAGAACGATATAGGAGTGTCATTTTTTTTGTCGTCTCTCAACGTATCGTACCACCAAAATCTCGTAACGTGAACGACTGTAAGTTGGGGAACATCTGTACTACATATTCGTGTGTGGAAGTGTATCGCCAACTAAGAGAGTTGGAAACGGAAGATATATTATAAGGTAAACGTACCAGTAATGGACACTTGAAGAGAAAGGTTGTAAAATACGATTTTCCTAAGGGTGGTAATAATTTTACCTACATGGCAAAATTTAATATAATATGTTCTAATGCCATTGAATATTATTCGCTCCTCATTTGTTTCATTTGATATTTATGACATGATGTTGAAGTTAGGTCCATGGTTGCACCTATTCTTCCATGCATTAAACAATCAGATAATTGAAGAACAGCATTAAACATATGTTCGTGTTTATTACTTATATTCGAAATATCAACAATGATTATTTAAATTGTTTTGAGTTATACAGTATGCCCATTACTGGTACTTCCAGATTCTTCCGTGTCCATGATTGGTACAAAAACAATGTCAGACAAAAAACGTGATTTCCTCTCAAGTAGTGTATGTTGAAGAAAGTAATGGGTAGAAATCACTAGAAGAAAGCATGGAGAACGTGTAACATTCTCATTTGATCAATACATTTAAACTGTATTCGAATTAAAAATTATAACGGTGAAAAGTATCCCTATAGTGTCCATTACTGGTGCGTTTCCCTTATAGGAATCACTTCTTTCGTTATTTCTACGACATAAACTACTGAGGAAGGTGGCATTTATCTAGCATATTAACATCACAATGTTCCTTACTTGTGAAAATTTATAACTTCAATAATGTACTTGTATGCTAGCTTTCTTTCTACATGTGAAATCAAATAGCAAAGCTTAACATGTTTTCAATACAGAATCGTGTACATAAAATTGAAAAGCCGAATTTTGGGATTCTTTACAACTTGCTTATAGATTATCAGAGCTCAGGATAGAGTAACAATCAATACTGGAGGTATGAATTTAACAAAAATATAGATTTCCATTCTTTGTTAAAAAAATAAGTTTTTTTTTTCTAAATGCAAAAGAACAATAGCTTACCCTAGGATTTCCAGCGAATAAAAACAAGATCGAACTTACAATTAGCCACACACATAAACTGAGTTTACTTGTGAACCTAATTTAACGTTTTCTGATATTAGGATATCTCCAGGTTGTATGAGAATCAGTTTTTACTCACTGAAAAGAATGTCTTGTTATATATGAAGAATAGATTTACCCTGAATTTTTTAGATGTCTCAATGGCTGATAAATCACTTCTATGATGTCATAGTATTTTACTAAGATCGCAATTCCATAGTATTCTGGGACATATAATTTACAAAACACCAATATTTCTAGCTATATCATAGGTTGTTGCAACTGTTCATTAGATATTTATTATCTGCAACTGTAATAAAAAGTCTGCGATATAAAATCGACTAGATTCCAGAGATTTAAGAACCACGCAGAGCTTCTTTGCAGAATATCACAATTGTTTACACCGAATTTCAGCGTGGTCTAATACAACATCTTCCTTTTCGGACTTACTTGCTTTTGCATGACCTTTTCTCTATTTCAGTAACTCCACAAATATATATGGTGCAGCAATTTCCTAAAATAACATAGACAGACATTGCCATTATTTGAAACACAGTTACGAAGTCAACAACTTTCGAATTCAAAATGCTTTCTGCACAGATTGCTCAATGAATTACGGTCATAACGTTAATATTTCCGTAAAATTTTGCCTGTCTCCCACTTCAAAATAAACAAGTAAATTAAATACATATTGACTCATATTAATTAATATTGTAGGATGAATATAATAAAGTAAAACCGAGGAATCGCATGAAGACTCAAACATCGTTAGGTTGCTATATATTTTTAAATTGTTTTAATACAAGATTTTATTGCCATAATGCAGGAAAACTGCAAGTATGTAATATGTAAAAATATGAGGACATTTAAAAGTTTGTAATCAAAGAAAAGTGAGTAGGAGCAAACAGAAGAAATATCTAGTGTTAAAAATATATAATAATAAGAAACTGCAAATATTGGTGCAATAAAATGCAGAGTTTCATCACCAACATAAAAAGTATCACATTAAATTTGCTTCAAAGAGATGAATATAAATATAATATATTTTTGGTTAAAAAACATAGCTCATTATGGGCATCAAATTCATATTGTGTAAAACATAGTGAACGATGTTATTGAATACTGTGAAAGCAGAAATAATCCAAATTTCTGCAGAGATAATAGAATACATAGCAATTAATTATTTTTACTATAGCAATTATAGCCGTAGTTATTACTATAGCAATTATTCTGTCCCATATAAGACATTAAGATTAAAACATTTAACCATACTAAATTAGTAAATAACACTTCCTCATAATGGCCAATATCAATGCTTAAAACCTATCATGAACATCTTGTTCCTAGAAAAATTATGCGCCAAGTTATTTCGTTGCTTGTGTTTTTATCCTTACTTGTCCTCAACTTGTTTAAAGTTTGAGAGCCAAGTTTCCACATCTCACAGGAAAAGATGCATTAATGCGTTGCTATAAGGTTGTAGCCCATCCTACTAACTACTCTGTCCTCAAAGTCCGTGGACAACTAACATTTCTGTTTATTTTCATTTCTTTCAACGTTAATTATAATGTATGAATGTTTCACTTTACGTTTAAAATATGCCATTAATATATTTTAAAACGGTTTTCCACTTCGTTGTCCTCCAAAAAGTGATGCTTATTTCCACGTGAAACGATCTACAAACGGACAAAAATAGATGCTAGTTTACGTTTGCGTTTTTGCCTACGACTGTGCGAATACATTTAGTCTACAAGGATATCATTTGGAAATCACAATTTTGTCCCCGTCTAAATTGACCCCATTTTAAGATTTTATCTTGCTAGTTATTATTTCTACTACAATTTGATTTTTAAAAGATCTGAATAAGTAAGCAGATTTTGTAATATACCAAACTGCAGCCAAAAGTATGTATTTTTTAAAATTAGTGTTTAGTATAATTCATAGGTTTCTTAGTGTAAGAAAATCCTGGAAAGACGTTACAGTTTTTTTTAATGAATTTTAGCCATGATATTATTGAAGCGAAAGTTAACAATTTGTAGCACTTTGCATTACACTTTAGAGTAAATTTTTCATTAATATGTAATAGGTGACTCTATGATGTATATCAGACTTCAAGAAGAAAATGTTGCAAACTTACATCGACTATCTCATACATGGCTCCAACAAGTATATGCTAGTGTAAATTATCATTTTTATAGGGACATAAAAATAATTAAGTACAAGTAAACAATTAGCGTGATTATCTTGTATAATTAATTCCTCTTCCACTTTACGAGCTTTTACAGAACAATGTACATTTGCTAAGGTAATTCCAAAATAGAACTATGCAAATATTTTAAATCTGAATAATTATTTATAGAACAATTTCAATACTTAGCTGTATATTAAAATAATCGAAAATTGTGCGTATGATAGAATATTGAAATATTGTCTTAATTCTAAGCACTTTCTGTGAATCGATATTAATTTGGCTTAATAGATAATAGTGCTTCAAATATTATAATTATTATTGACAAATAGTGGAAATACATGAAACCTCGAATAATAATCAATTCACAGATTACTTATTTTTAGAGTTTAAAAGGCCTTTGATACCTTTAAACATGAAATTTTACTAAGTTAGAAAGCTAGGATTTCAATATATATTCAATTGGAAAAATAGAATGAAATGTGGTGTGACCCAAGGTTCAATCCTGTTGCCTTTAGTTTACATACAAATGATCACACTTGTCTTGGGGATCATATACATTTTTTTTTAGAAATGAAATCTTCTATATTTGGAGTAACCTCCATTGTTTAAAATTATCTATCATGAAATACTAATGAATTAATATATAGTGAATTGATATAGAATATCTTGATACATATGTACTAATTGGATATGTACGTAGTTATTTGATGTTAATAAAAAGGAAAGAAGTGCATGCATATAATACAAAACAAGTAGATGTAATAAGTATTGATATCATACATTACCTGACGGTACGTATAAATTTAAATAATAAAGGCTTGAAGTAAATAAGGTGCTAAGTGCCATTTTTGTGAGAATTTTCGTTTTAACGGGAATAACAATATATGTTGTTAGAATAATATATATAAGAATCAAAGTCCAAACACATTACTCAGTCCTTCTATTCGGTGTTTATAAACAGTGAGACGTATTGCTTTATATGGAAATAAAATGTGAAAAACTAGTTTCTCTCGTAAGTTGGAAAATGGCACTTACCGGTACATTAGTACCTTATTTACATCATGTCTTCAAATATAACTTGCTTCCACGTAGTATTAACTTACTAAAGCATATAAATACTGAAAATCAACTTGTACGTTTTAGAAAAATGAGGTAAAGAAATATTTTTGGAGGTTTATTGAGGATATTTTAATTCTTCTTTCCATGTCAATCCGTTTGACATCTAACTACATGACAACTGTGTAGCCATATAGGTTATTGTCTTTTCATGAATTTTAGTCATAATTTTCCCTGGTGCGAGCTTGTGCTCAATGGGGGCCTACTTTGTCTTTGATTTACATTTTGTATCTCATATTTTCAGGAAATATTCATCTCCCAACAAAAAATAATAACAACATTTTGAAACATTGCGCTGACTATAAAGTTCATATGGCAAATAGAAATGAAATCACTATTTCCTACAGAGAAGATAACAAAATTTCACATTTTAACGACAGCGCACTTTGGCAAGATTTTCTCCTTCTTAGTGTGATATACATCGTGCAGATACGTACGTCATATTTGAAGAAAAGAAGTTATATTCTATGTACGCGGTATAAAGAAGTTTGCGAAATTAAGTAACAGCGAAGTTTCGTGAAACAAAATCTCACAAAATCTTTGACATGATTTTGATATTTAAAGAAACTACAGAAAGCAAACAAAACAAGAATCTGTTGCTGTGACATGTTAGGGGATATAAAAACATTGCTATTTAGTGTCAGCAGCATTTAGGACCAAATACTAGCCTTACAGGCATGCATCATTCTTTGGACACGATGATGTACATACCAATTATATGAGCAAAATATTTTTTGTTCGAAGTTAATTGAACATCACAATTTAAAGGTTTTTGTATTGCGTATTAAATAGTACATAAAATAATAAACATCAGAACAGCAGCGAACAAGTAATAATAACAAAAATACAATGTTATTAATATTCGAATCCCCTGCTAGAGGGAGTCTGTTTACTCTCAAAGATATTGAGAATATTGTCGATATTCTGAAGAGAGACATAGATAATGGCCACCCAGCGTGATGGATAAGCGAAAATCTTCCTCAATGTAATTGGGAAGAGATAGGTTCAAACTGGGATCGGTCATACTGCCTAACGTAGATGGTACGTTGAAATAAGGCTAGTGAAATACTTCTATTCCCTGCTTCTTCCAAAGATAGAGTAAACTGCATCAACGTCATGGCCTGCAGACTTGCGACACTACAAAGTTCATAAACATAAACGTTCAATTGAGTCTTCAATAACTTCTGTCTATGGTTATATTTCGTCATATTTCAAAGACAATTGGCCAAATATTGTCACAAGCAGAATGCATTACTGTCCCTCAGTAATCCAGGGATTTGATATATATTTGAATTTTATTGATGGCCTCTAGGCATCTAAGGCTCGGGCCGAGGAATATATATATAAGAAAAATCTTCAGGATTCCTTATGAGAATGTCTCTGGCAATTCAAGAAGTTCTGGTATGTGACTACAAATTTATCGATGAGTTTTGTTTGTGATATCTAAGTAAGGTACCTGTAGACAACCCATTATGTTTAACTGACACATCTCACAACATAATTCCGTCGAAATATACAAAGTCACATAAGTATATCTGAATTACTAAAAACTACCTTAATAATTTTCTTTTCAAACGTGTACTCAAGAGCTTTTCGTTAATGTTTTCTTATATCTGTACCGTAAATCATAATTAAATTAATGAAATCATCTTTAGAAGGAAGCTCCAAACAAAAGTGTTAAGAAAAATAGCTTTAGATTTTGCATTATTAATAAATATAAACATTTTAAACCAACATGTAAGTAATATTTATTTAAATAATGTGAATATAAAAATTAATAACCGTGGTCGTTACAGTAATTAAGATTGCAGCCCGCTTTAGTCCAAAACTCTTAATGTGTGCAGGGGTGAATGAAGTGGAAGTTAGGCTTTAGTCCAACATACTCAAACTCTTAATGTGTGAAGGGGTGAATGAAGTAGAAGTTAGGCTTTAGTCCAACATACTATTCCACAAATTCGCCTAGTGGGACTGAGGAAAACCAAATAAAATCACAATAAGCATAGCCAATGTCATTTCCGCTGCCTTCTCAGTGGTGATCACGTAGGCAGTCATCTTTCCTGCTAAAGAGCCCTTAAGGAATTTGAATTTAATTTTTAATGTCTTTAGTAGGCAACTTGGGAGAGAGCCCTTAAGGAAGTGTTAAAAATTAAGAGAATAACATGAAAGAACAGAAAGTAATTTAACTTACTACGAGAATCCTTCTTTAATCACTTCGTAAAATTATTTTAAAAAAAAAATCACAGTGAGTAGTTCAAATGAAAATATCGCGTTACTACAGTGTAACTGTTTCCCCCTATCGATTCTTATTTTCCATTCAAAATGTATTTCTGTATATTACAGTCGACAAGTCTTAATGTGATTATAACACACCAGTAATGCTTATATATTAATATAATGATGGATTTATTTGCTACATCAATACGTACAAGATAAAATTATTTCATTCATTAAAACGTTGACTTCTCATAAATATTCACCTGTCTTCTTAATCATACATTGGAATCAATAGAGAATAACAGCAGTAACTGCATTTACAAATAACCTGACAAGGAACATTAATACTGATTGAATTAAAGTCATCTGCTTTTTTATCTTTATCGAAATATAGTTACATCCTTAACTTCTTCAATGATAATAAAACAGAAATAAAAGTTGTAATATTATGACAAAATTTAAATATTTTAAATTTATAATAAAATTAAAGCCTGCTAAAAATATACAAATTTGAGTAAGAAATAAAAATGTTGGTCTCCATTAAGTAAAAAAAAAAAAGGTTCTGAATTTAAAACTCGATGATTTCTGATAAAGACTGGTGTTCTACCCAGGAGTAGGGATATGACCTGAAGGTCCATCGGATGAACAGGTGGTGATTTGCCATTGCCTTTCATCTGATGAAGATGATATTCATAAGACGGACTTACACTTTAAAGTGGGCTCCGAACCAAATGTATCCGTAACGCGTATCGAACACGGGACACATTGGTTACAAAGAAGCGAGCGTTACCAACGCACTCACCAGGGACACAAAGTTCTTTGTAAGGAAGAAAAATTATGAAGTTCAGATGAATTTACAGTAAACCACAGAAACTGCATTGGCATGTTTCTTTCCATGCTTTATTCGAGCATTTTTTACATCATTTAATTAAAAGAGAAATTTTCAAGTAACAAATTATTACTACAGTATGTTATTATAAAATGCACAAGAATGAAAGAAGAAAGTATATATAAAATTAATTGTTAAAAACAGTTAATTGAGAAGAAGTTATATACTATAAACATTGATATATTTTAATCGCAATATGCAAATAATGCACAAATTTGCTTTATAACGAAAATATTGATTCAATATTTTCTACTAGCAAGACAGATCATTCTTAATGAATGGTTTTATGTTTATATGTAATATACAATGCATTTGCTTACCTCATGTGTTCTGTAATTTAAAGCGGAAGTTGTGCAAGTTATAGTAATTTTGTTCTGTAATTTGGTAATGAGAAATAAAATATTAGGCCTATATTGTTGTTGAACTTTTCTCTCGCATAGCAACTGATCTGACACTATGGCACAAAATCAATCCTATAGGACCACATGTTTGCAACAATAAACGACAACAAAAGTCATGATTTATTGGTGTGACAACCGACAAAGATCGGACAACCATTTCCACGATTTCATTCAGAGTGAGTTTTTCATGATGCCTGTAGGGTGCATCTAAATCGAACACGTACCCAGAAAATTATTTTCCCCGGGAATCGAACCGGAGAAAACTCCACCCACCTACACCGCACGTGATGTTGCAAGGGGAGTGGCTTATTTCAGTATGGCATGGTGATTTCGTTCGATTTGATTGGTAGCATTGAATCATCAAGCTCATCCCGCATCCCTTCAACCCCCCTTCCCTTTGAAATGCCCAATTCACAATGTTCCGTGTATTTATACCTGTTTATATGGAAGCAATGTACACGAGTATCAGGGAGAGAAGTATAGGGGAAGGTGGGAAAAGGGGGAATGAGGGACAGAGAAAGAGGTGAAAGGGGTGAGTAAAATTGAAATTCGGGGGATGGAGAGGATCGGAGAATAGTTGAGTGACTGAACTATGGTCCCCTTCGTTATAAATCAATGTTAATTACGAAATGGATTTAAATTAGTGCCAAACTCCACTTATTCCAATACTTCTAAGTGGTTATCACAAAACATAAACAACAGAGCAATAGTAATAATCACAATACTGTTTTTTTCCTTAAAAAAAAATATTATTGTCAGTTCGACATGCCAGTTAATAGCGTACCTGAGTGCGTGTTTCTGAATAAGTTGCGAAAATGAAATAAGTTATATAAATACAAATGAATCAATTGTAACAGATTTTAAAGAACCATAAGTTTCTAACGTAAGATACAATTCTGTATCATCGGAACTACCAACATGATTCATCTTTTCTGTGAGTTGAAACGTCCAAGAACACTTCGTTTTACCAGCAATCTATTACCTGCACTGTTAAAAAAAATTCGGAGATGTTCCTGGAATAAGCTAGGCAACTATAGCTGCCTGAAAAATTACCTGTAACTTGGCTAATAAGAAACAGTTACCTCGGAGATTTCAGGAAAAGAAATAAACGAAAAAAGAAACGACATTCGAACAAGGGTTATAGAGTTGAAGGCCAGCGTCTTAGTGAATGGACTGAATTGTCAGACATAAAGACAGTAGTTAAAACAGTATAGAGTGACAGAAGTCCTTAAATAAATTTAAATTCAGAAATGCGTTGCCTGAACCTCGAAGACATAAACTAAATTGATCCCACGACTTACGCTTTCTTTTAATCACTTTTTCTATTTGTTAATTTAAGGATCGTAATTCCCATTCTCGGAGAATATTTCCTATTTCTGCAGAAATGTGTGATTAAAATACTGGCAACAAACACTTGTTTAGAATTGCATTCTTTCTTATGAAAAGAAACAGTTTACTCTTTCTGTACATTAATGAATATCACAAATTGAAACCTTTTTACAATATGGTAAATGAAATCTCTACTAAGTGCTTTACTGAAATTATTGAAAATAAATGCAAATACTAACATTCATCTGTAACATTACTGGACGGATCAGGATACCTTACCAAAATTGTTAACAGTTTGGCAAATAATCCAGACAGAATAAATATACGTTTAAAACGCAGAAACTTACTTCTGGCTTCAATAGTAAGTTGTTAATATTTTGTTGTTGTTGTTGTAATAAGAATGTAAGGATTTATTTAAGATGCATTGGCTATAAAGCTATTTCAAAATATTTACATGCAAGCCTGATGTTATTTAAAAGTTACAACTATAATGGTACTCATTCATATAGTCTAAAATAGACTATAGACACTCGGCGTTGACGAAAACAATTTGAACAATTATCCCTAACATAAACAGAATATCGTAGTTAAAGGACTTGAAAATCCTTTACAGAAGGATGATGTAAAATAGTTGTAAGTAGCTTGGAAAGAGCATGTAAGAATGTCTGGCGACATGACACGAACCTACATCTATGTACCTCCCCAGTGTCTACGATGACTGCGATTGTATTTCTACGTATATTATATGCAAACTGTAAGGCAATTTTTCTGGGATACAAGTAGCTTTCTTTCATCGTGTACAACAACCAACTCCCAAAAGATGTCTACTATTACCATAGAATATGAAAAAACTTGTAATGATTTACTGTACCAAAAAGGAGTTTAGTGACGTTCAATAAATAACTGAAGAGAGCTATAAATAATAATAATAATAATAATAAACCCTACACGTGCGTACACACAAAAAGCAAAGATGTCCCTTATCTTAAATACTACGTAATAACATTATAAAGCCGTAGAAAGTTTCAAAATGTACAAAGCCCTTCTCGATTCAATTTATGGTACAACATTTAATGAGTGACAATTCCTTAGTACTTTTACATAAAAGTGACAAAAAAGTGGCTGGGGGAGTGTGAAAGACTGTTCCATAGTTTAAATAAAGGCAGTTACTGTGAATGATCTCGAGAAAAAGTTTCAATTATGCCGTGACACTGAAAGTAGAGTGGACTTCCGAGACCTCACGTCAAATTTGAGGAAGTCACATAATTGTTGGAAACGTGAGTAAATATAGGTTGGTTCCTTGTTTTTAAGTGTTTTGTGAAGAAGAATAAACTTATAAAATTTGCATTGCTCGGGTAAACAAATCAGGGCGATAGATAATTCGAGATTTGAAAAATGAAATTTGAAAGATGATTCGAGAAATGAAACGAACGCATTTTGGACACTTTGCAGTCGTAGTGCGATACTACTAACATCTCGGATAGGGATAATTTGACCAGCGTATGTAAGGACGTTTTGTGCATCGTAATGAGTTCAGAGATGCAAAAAACTTTACTACTTATGTGCTTAACACAATTTTTCCAAGATAACTTATGATCCAGTGTCAAGCCAAGATCTTTGATTGAATGCTGGAATGATATACAAGAGCAAGGGTTCGTAAATAAACTTGGACACTGGGAACATAGCTTGGAATTTTCTGAGGTAAATGCGCATGCCATGTCGCAGTAACTATTTTGTTAAACTGTCTAAGTCGTGAACACGTTATTTGTAGTGTGGCGCAATTGTGATGCCGAGGAAGATAAATAAATTTGAAGGTCGTTGGTATAAAGATGATGATGACAATAAAATAAAGTATCTCATATGACACTGATCTTAAGAACAAACAGGCGAGGGCCTACTATACTGCCTTGAGGATGTCCTAGAATGATCGCACTGAAAAGGTTTCAATAGTTTGTTACATGAAAGATAGCTGTAAATCTGACTATAATACTATATTTCAATGTTTTTGATAGAGTCAAGAGAATGCTCATTGGTGGAAAGTGCCCTAGCCACACTGTTAATATGGGTAGAGGACGTATTATTGCTAGTTTCCAAAAGGAAGAAAATGTTCAATAACTAATTGAGACATCAAAGATGTCTGTTATATTACCAGAATATGAGGTAAAATTAGTTACAAATACTGAGTTATCAAATTTGACCATCGCCTTCGACATTCGATCTTATACTCATATTTTTCACTTGTTTAGGAAGAAAGACCTTGTCAAGTTTGGTGACCTTTATGTGGTAACTAAAAATTGGTTTGATAGTATCAGTTTTAACGACACCATCGATAAAATCGGTGTAAGTGAAATGATGGTTTAAATCATCTACAGAACAGTACTGAGTAGGGTTGACATCTAGTATTCATCCTACCCCGAACATTGGTAATTTATTCCAAAGCACACTACGATGTCTTTTTCAACCACTGATGCCAGAATGTCTTTTGACATC
>JAGDQP010036337.1:0-19115 GCA_022664845.1 Lepisma saccharinum | reverse complement strand
AGGCGCCTTCCGATTTTCACTTATTTGCATCCATGGGACACGCACTTGCTGACCGGCGCTTCAGATCTTACGAAAATGTACGAAAATGGCTTGATGACTGGTTTGCAGCATAAGAGGCACAGTTCTTTTGGTCTGGCATCCACACATTGCCGGAACGATGGTAGAAATATATCGCTAGCGATGGCCAATACTTCGAATAAAATAGTTCTTAGCATTGTTATCCAATTACTGTGTCTTTTCTGTACATAAATTCCGGTTTCATATTTACGCAACTGGTAAATATGGTGGAGCACACCAATTAGTAGTCGGTTAATTAAGCGGATGGTTCACTTCTTTTGTTTCGAATTTTCAATGCTTGCCTAATACTTTCATTCCTTATACCTTTCTTAACTAAAACAAAAGTAGTTCCAACTCAAAAGCTAAAGCAGACGGATTGTCTTGAGAAAGCAAGATTTGTTTGATGTCGGAAGTCAACAAACCATGGAGTTAGGAATATAAATAGAGGGAAGTTCAAGCAGTTTTAAAGACGATGGGAGTGAAGCCAAGAGACGGAAGGGCCGAGGCCCATCCTCCACATTGACTGGCCCCATATTTAGAGACCCTCTTTTCCGAGTATTGACTTTTCATTCTTACGCGAAGAGAAAGTTTGGGCTGAAGAAAAAGGCAGTCCTCACAATACTCGATATAGAGAGACTCTAATGGGGCCACACAAGATGGCTGTCACTGAACCATAATTTGGCTTCATGTGACGTCATGAATGTTCTCTCTATTTTCTTCCTAACTCTATGCAACAAACTCTTTTTCAAGCAACCAAAGTATCAAGCAAACAAGCAGTCATTAGTGAGAGAGAGAGAGAGAGAGAGAGAGAGAGAGAGAGAGAGAAAGAAAGAAAGAAAGAGAGAGAGAGAAAGAAAGAAAGAAAGAGAGAGAGAGAGAGAAATACTTGAGTTTGATAGTGTTAACGTTTGGCTGTACAAACTGGTTGTGATTATGAAATACTTCTAATGATTATTCAGATCCTACGTAAGTCATTATAAATAATAATGACATCATTGTTTTCAATATACATGTAAATAATTTACACTTGGCAATAGTGCAAATTTTAACTTTGTTTACATTAGTGTAAATAATATTGTTACAGAAAATATGTGATAAGAACAAGACTGAAAACTAAATGCTGCGGTCAAAACAGTTCAACTCCGACATGATACTGACCCGCAGGCATAGTGTTGCGACGAGACGAGACGAGAAGGAGCTCTCGCAATGCAAAATAATTGAAAGCATACATCATTTCGAGGCGAGACACTCTCTGGACAAGATATTTTCGAGACGAGACAGTCTAAATCTTGTCGGCAACGGGGCAGGCAGTACCACTTTTAGAGCAGGGCAGGCGTGGCCGATGCCCCAGGCCCCGCGCCTCCGGGGTGGGCCACGCTTAGCACAATCCACTGTAACTCAGGCAGAAAATAATGTTATGAAGTAAATATTAATAATTTGCTCACCCAGACAAACAAGAAAACGTTGGGCTCCGCGCTTTGGATTAATCCTTTTATCCTAAGTAAAACTACATATGGTATCTAGCAATAAGCTCACCAGTTCATCAGTAAACATATATCATTTTGCAACAGAATCCCAGTAAAATAAATAAATACATAAATAAAATCAACTTGTCTACTAACAAGGAACACTACCCAAGTGTAAAACTCCGATTTTGATAAAATTTGGCAGGTAGATACTACACATGAAATAAACGAATACATGTTTTTTTGTTTCTGCGGAAAAACGGTTTTAGGGGGCAAAAGCCCCCACCCAAAATTGTGAAAGTGGCCGATCGAAAGGCGAGAAAAAGTCGACCGAAGTGAATTAAATTGTGCACAGAGATGGTAGACGTAAAATGAGGGAATACGTGTTTCGTATTTTCCTGGAAACAACGTATGGGTGGGGCACAGACCCCTCCAAACACTTGATCACGAAATATCAAAAGTGCTAATAAGTGTACGTCAAAAGTTCCGAAAGGACATGGAGAATTGCAACGAAACTGTGTGTAGGGACGATACGCACAACAGAAGCGAACACGTGTTGTTTAGTTTGTGCGGGAAAACAGTGTGAGGGACAAGCCCCCCCCCCCTCGGAAAAAGGTAAATATTACCGCAGGAGCACAGGAAGGAGTGGACCGAAGCGAATGCGCATACACATAAATGTGTCGGAGCGGAGATATGTTGCAATCTACATATCTCTTTCTGTGAATACAATCTCTATCACGACGTTTTCTTTACTTTCTACTCCCCAGTCTTTACTTCGAGTGTTCAACATGTTTGGAGAGTTATTTGCCTCTCCAAACAGCCGGGGACACAAAGTAACACGTATTTCCTACTTTCAAGTCATCTATGCGTTGGCAGACTTTCACTATTTTCACATTAGCCGTTTACTACTTATAGCGTATTTGATAATATTTCGGGAGGGGGGATTTTACTTCCTTACAATGTTTTACTGCATAAACAAACCAACCACGTGTCGATTTATTTTCTGTCTACTGTTGCTGTGCCAAATTTGAAGCAAATCGGAGGGGACACTTGGGAAACACCTATATGCCTTCTTTTACATCTACAATATCTATGCACAATTTCATTCGCTTCGGTTCACTCCTTCCTGCGTTCCTGCGGTAATATTTACCTTTTTTCGGAGGAGGGCCTTGTCCCCCACACTGATTTTCCGCACAAACTAAACAACACGTGTTCGCTTCTCTTGTGCGTATTGTCCCTACACACAATTTCGTTGCAATTCTCCATGTCCTTTCGGCACTTTTGACGTACACTTATTAGCACTTTTGATATTTCGTGACCAAATGTTTGGAGGGGTCTGTGCCCCACCCACCCGTTGTTTCCAGGAAAATACGAAACACGTGTTCCCTCATTTTACGTCTACCATCTCTGTGCACAATTTAATTCACTTCGGTCGACTTTTTCTCGCCTTTCGATCGGCCACTTTCACAATTTTGGGTGGGGGCTTTTGCCCCCTAAAAACGTTTTTCCGCAGAAACAAAAAAACACATATTCGTTTATTTCATGTGTAGTATCTACCTGCCAAATTTTATCAAAATCGGAGTGTAACACTTGGGTAGTGTTCCTTGTAAGAGAGACCCCGCGAAACACTTTTGCCTAGGGCTCCGCACATCCTAGGGACGCTACTGCTCACAGGCCCATATCTAGAAGTTGGTTTCGGAAGGGGTCCATGTGCTTCAAATATGGAAATGTGGATATATCGACCAAGGTATGTCTGAGTATAAAATTGACATAAAATATATATTTAATTACGCCTTTAAATTATACTAATTCTGCTTGAAATTTGAATTTTTTTGTATCAATGGTGGGGTCGTCTGGACCTAGCCCTTAATACGTCAGTGTTGTCTCGCTTATTATCGTAAAATAACTTTAGTAATGATAACTTTGTCTTTTAAATAAAGTCTTTCGGCTCATAACAAAATAATGCGCTGCTGCTGCTGCTTGGGTAAACGCTGACACAATAAGCTTGTTAATTGGTACCAAGGTCCTCGTTTATTAGTGTGTGAATCTGAAATGAATTTCTCATTCACGTTAGTTCTGACTGAGTCATATGTGTAAATATATCAGTGCTATAATGCGTTCTTCTTGTGTATATGTAACCTCTCTTCCCCTTATTGTTTACATGTATTAATACACTATACGTAGTGAAAATCACATATTTTGTACTTTTTAGATACATTGTACATTATATAGAAAATCCTTGGGAGTTTTTTATACGGCATAAACCATTTGTACACCCTCCATTACCTCTTTTTAGGTTACTCACCAATGCCTCTTACGTACTTAAAGAGGAAAGGGGAGGGGTCAGTGAATGACTTCAGACCAGTATGCAAATAAAATCATTTCCTGCTCATTTTAAGGATGTATTAATTACAATCACTTTCATGATTGAATGGGCTTTGAAATTAATAAATACCTGAATGTTTTGCATGGAAAACACAATTTATTTTATTGACAAAACTTCTCATACTATCTTTTGAGTATACACAAGGTACACACATCACAAAAACTTACATGAGCGAATGAATGAGTTAATACATAAGCGAACTATTGAATGAATGAATGAATGAAGAGATGAAAATATTATATTTCATGTATTAATTGCTTTAAATAATCTATGCATAGTCTTTAAATAAAGGGTCATTCACTTTGCCCCTCTTCTCCTAGTATATATAATTAGATTTAATATCGTCAAAAACATTGCCATTCAAAGTTAAACACATTTATTAATCCCCAAATATCCTCTGGAGAATGATGTCCACATGCATTGTCAAGTTTATATCTATATTATAAAATTTGTTTACACCGAGCCGCCGTAGCTCAGTGGTAGAGCGTTGACGTAGCACTCAGGAGATCTTGGGTTCGATCCCAGCAGCCGAACATCCTGACTAAGGGTTTTGCAGGTTTTTTTCCTCAGCCACACCAGGCAAATGCCGGGATGGTATCTCTAACATAGGCCCTGGCCGACACCTTCCAGAATCCTTTCCTCTCTCCCATTCCGGCTTGAGGCTCAGATGCTTGAAGGCCATAGACAAAAATTCAATGTTTATCTTAACGACATCCAGTTTATTTCATATCGTGACAATTTCACAGCTGTGAAATGCATAATAATTCATACATTAAATTAAATTGTGCACAAATACTCCCTGATTATTCTACATATGTCAAATAGATGTAAATTACTTTGATAATAATACATCATATACACAACTTTAACTCCAAATCGGATTTCTTAATTTTTAACCATAGAACATAAAAAACTGTAGCCTACAACTGAGGCAGGCACATTGTTAGAAACGAATCCATAGAATATAGTTCAAGATCAATAATTCTCAAATCATTCCTTCACTAGTGACGTCACAAATAAGTTTTGCTGCCATCCCTTATTTAAAGGTTGTATGCAAATTCAATTACAGTAGAACCGCGGTAATCCGACCTCCGATGGTTCGACACCTCGCATCCGACCAGACGCAGGTTGAGGAATGTCGGCGTATGTCTGAACTTGTCCTTGAAATATATGTACCACGTACTTTGTTGAATAAGTTATCTGGTGCCTGAGATCTAATATTTTGTGTTATAAGCGTTTGTTGCTAAGCAGTGACTTTTGATAAGTTGTACAGTTTATTTGTGTTAAAGATAGACTTTCAAGGTAGTGTACCCGTTCCATTATGGCAACGAAAAAGCGTAAACACGTTGCGCCGACTTTGGAGTACTTACTGTATTAAATATTTGTTCTTCTCCGATAATAATCCGATCTTTCTTGCGTTCCGACCATTCTCCCAGTCCCATAGGTGACGGATTAACGAGGTTCTTCTGTATTCGCTTTGCTTCATATATTCACTTTGCCTCCTCCCCTTCCCCTACTTGAGTGAATGAGGTAAAAGGAAGGGTTCTAGATCCACTGAATGAATCGATACTTTGCTTGTACAAATAATTTTGATATTCCTTCATAGTCTCCTTATAAAAGATACATGAAATGCACTATTACGTAAATTAGTGAACGTATGCGAGGATGGTTGAATGAATTAATGAACTATTAATGACAGAACTATTGAATCATTGAATGAATGAATACGTGAAAATGTTAAATTAGTGATATGCATTACATTGAACACACTATATATGTTCTCTTTACATAACGTAGTTAGGGCTGGAAATAAAACCTTTTCTACCACTTGGCATACCAAGGATACAAAATCGTCAAACACAGTTTCATATTTCAATCCTACCTTTTTAAAAGGGCATTAGACCACAACTTGAACATTTTTAGTGTTTCAGTGTTTCAGAAAATACAGTTATAGCTGCACCTATTGGCATGAAAATGGAATGAATAAATTAGTTTATTCAATGTTTTTAGTGATCTGAAAATTTCACATACTTTCAAAATGGCATCGCTTAAGGACTCATACATAAGGATAATAGTCTATTCATTAGGAAAATGTTTCATTTGGAAAAAAACTAATGATTTCGAAAAGAAACTAAAGCGTTATATGCCTGTTGAGTATTTAGAATACTATGTTATTCTGCCGGTAATACTTTGCGGTTGCGAAAGTTGGAGTACACCCCCAGCAGATGAACATAAATTACGAGTGTTTGAAAATAACGTTTAGAGAAAGATATACGGACCAAAACACGACGAGATAACCGGAGAATGGAGGAGACAGGACAATGAAGAACTCCACAGACTGTACGACTCGCCCGATGTTGTAAGAATAATGAAATCGCGACGACTAAGGTGAACAGGTCATGTAGCTCGAATGGGGGAAAAACGAAGATTATATTCCTTCTTGGTTGGAAAACCGGAAGGAAAGAGACCGTTGAGAAGACCGAGATATGATTGGGATGACAATATTAGAAGGGGTCTTCGAGAAGTAGATATTCATGATGAAAACTGGCTTCATCTTGCCGAGGATAGAATCCTATGGAGAACGTTTGTTACTGCGGCGATGAACTTGCTAGTTCCGTAAGCCGTATAGTAAGTAAGTAAATAATATTAACATTTTAAAGTAGGCTGTGAACAATGAATACCAAGACTATGACTAATCTTGGTGAATTGAATTTTATTTATTACCTTTAGGCATCTAAGGCTCAGGCCGGGATAAGGGAGAAGAAGGATGCGGGGAGGTGTCGGCCAGGGCCTAAGTCATCTCGGCATTTGTCTGGTGTGACCGAAGCAAAACACTGGAAAAACCTCAGACAGGATGGTCGGCCACTGGGATTGAACCTACGAACTCCCGAATACTAAGCCAACGCTCTACCACTTAGCCACGGCCACTCGGTACTAAACTTGCTATCGGATCATAACTTTCCTTTCATTGATAAATCAGCGTTATAATCTTCAAAAGAATTTAATTAATAATGGATGCAGTCAGCCTTATCATAGACCTCATAATAGATAGACTTAGCACGCTTCCCCATTTCTGTCTGCGCTAAAACTAATGGGTTTTTGTTCAGAGCACGTGATTTTGAAATTCATCTGCTAGGTAGCTCTAGCATAGATGTGATATTCTATTATGAGGTCTATGTCAGAGCTACCTAGCGGATGAATTTCAAAATCACGTGCTCTGCACAAAAACCCATTAGTTTTAGCGCAGACAGAAATGGGGAAGCGTGCTAAGTCTATCTATTATGAGGTCTATGGCCTTATGTTAGTTTAAAAATATAAATGAATGCAAATAAAAGGAACTAAATGGAAAATAAAAGGAAATAAAAGGAAATGAATGTAGTTTCAGTACTTTTTCTTCATTTTTTAAAAGAGCATCAGTCCCTAACCTTAACTGACCAATAGCGGGCAGCTCCTTTCAATGAGAAAGCTGGAAATTCGCGATGTGGGGTCTTCACTCGTCAATAATTTAATCTTTCGTGCTTCTTTTACCATTTTCTAGGACAGCCAAAAGGGATATTATTCCGATTGAATGGTCAGCTTATGTTTTAACAACTATCTTTTATCGTTAATTTCTTTCTTTGTGTGATGTAACTTTGGGATGAGTATTTTTTGGCTTTTTCACACCAATTTATAAGAAAACATTATTGAATGAACAGTAGAAACATGACGTACCTCTGTTCTGTTAATGCGGGGGCTGCGATGGACCGCTCTTTAGCGTGCCCAAATCTAATTCTTTCTCTCCTCCCCTTTCCATCCAGTTCTTTTGTCTGAATTTCACTTGAGCCAATCGCCACCGTTGATGAAGTTGATGGCGATCTTTTGTGGTAGGTTGAATAATAAGAAGCAACAGAATTTTTCTTTTCTTAAAAAATTTGAACTAAATGCTTCAAAATGAATGAATAAAGCGTGAAGCAAAACGTCGTGCTGAATTGGACGTGAAGCATTTACTTCTGCTCGTAGCAATGTGAATAAACCGAAGTAAATACTTCCAAAAATGAAGCAAATGCTTCAGGCGAAGCGTGGTCTTTAGTAGCGTAACGTCTGTGGAAGATGGCTCAAAGGATATATTTAAGATGTATTTACACTCCTAAAATATCGGTAATCAAAAACATAATAGCAAAATGTTATCATGCATTATAAACATTTTTTGCAGCTTTATTTGCGAAAAGGTTGACAACAAAGGTCAATGCAAAAAAGGTACTTTCTCCAAAAATGGTCATTTTGAGATTTTTCTATTTTCTTGCAGTAAAAAAACACTCTTTCCAATGATGCAAAAAGGCACTTTCTCCTTCGTCCCAATAAGGAACTATACCAGAGTTTATTTTCGGAAATATAAACTGCTTAGATTGACTAGGATGCGAGGAGGAACTTTCTTCAGGAGGAAAGTCATCTACAGTAGCGTAACTAAGGGCATGTGGGCCTCCCCGCAAGAAACCAGAATGCCCCCGCAAAGTTACTGAACTTCGAAACTAAGCTTCGTAACTAGAATTCACCCTTCAAACGAAGCCCCCCCCCCCCCGCATTCCGGGTCCTGCTGGCCAGTTAGTTACGCGAGTGCATCTACTGTATATTGGATCTATTCCCATTAAAAATGCAAAGTTCATTGACATCAAAAAGTTATCTGAGTTGTATATTGACCTGTTTTCAGACAGATGTTTAATGATAACATCATGGAAGAAAGTGCTGAAAGCAAGGGCGCCGATTTCTCTATAACTTTGGGGGGGGGGGGGGGGGCATTCAGATATATGTATTTTTTTTCAGGTAAAGGTCTAAGAAGGCACATATAATACAAATCCAATTCATATTTTGCCAAATATTGTATATTCATAAAAAAAAACACATATAATAGTATACATATAGTCATTATGAAGGCTTCCCCAGGCCCAGCTATTACAGAATTTAACTATGTTTGTATAACGTTAAAAAAAATCACTAAAGCATATTATGTTCTAACTAATAAGAACAAAGTTTCTGCTGTTACTAGAAAATAACAAACTAATGTTAGTCTATGCAGAGGAGTTATCTAGCTTTCCCAAATGTGGTTCTCTTTCCATCAGGCTCACCCTTCCGCCGTGCTACTGCTTTATTGGACAAATATTTTTTGTTAAATTCTTGGTTCTCGATCTCGACAGGCATGGTTCAAGAAACTTCTGTCTCACCTACAGTGAGAAAAAAATATTTGGACAAGTTCAACAAAGAGGAAAAGCAGACTTATCACACGAAAAATGTGGCCCATTTCGAAATCTCTTGCCTGTTTATGATAATTTGAATACCTTAGATAGAATGGTATAGAAATAACTAGTTCTCGATATACACCTCCAAGGCAACAGGCAACGAGTGAGTGATAACTACGTAAATTCATGGCAAAAAATGTATTTGGACAACCCCATACTACTCTCGAAATAAATGTTCTAGGAATTCTTTTGTGTACAAGAGCACTCTGCGTGGTGTATTGAAGCAATCCACACCGTGTCAGGCATAAAGAAGCAGCATGGCGAACAAATTGAGTTGAACAACATTGGAACTGCTCACTTTAATTTCAAATTACGTGCGGAAGGTAAAAAAGATACTATGCTTGGCTATGTATGGTACTAACAAGACATAGCCAAGCTTGTTGGAAAGCCATGCTCTACCGTTAGATACATCATAAAGAAACATAAAACAGAATAATTATTGGGGATTCGTTCTGGTCAACTGCCCGGAATGAAACCTACATTCTTCATTCTGTGAACAAAACTCAAAGAATTAGTGTTAAAGATTTGGTTACTTCACTTGCCTAGGATATGCAAGTTAATGTTACAGATGTGTAGACGTGAACAAAAAAATTGGGATTCAGATGTGTAATCAGAAACTAAACATACATATCAGAAGAAAGCAGAAAGAAGAAGTTCTAATTTTCCAAGAAATATCAATATGAGTGCCTGGAATTTTGGAAAAAGTTTATTGTTTTTCTAGGATGAGACTAAGATAAACCTGTATTGTAGTGATGGATATCATGACGTGTGGCGAAAGAAGAATGGAGCTTTCAGAAAGCAGAACATTGTTTTAACTGATAAAAATGTTGGAGGGTCTGTTAAGATTTGGGGTTATGTAATTACTAATAGAGTGGTCAGTCCTGGATACACATCTTCTAAATCCCAATTGTTTCAAAGAATTTTGGGTTGTTCAATGAATTACTAACATTAACTTACATATTCTAGGCGAGTGAAGTAGCCAAATCTTTAGCACTAATTCTTTGAGTATTGTTCACAGAATGAAGAATGTAAGTTTAATTCCGGGCAGTTAGTTTTCTTGGTTGGCCAGAACTGATTCTATTCCGCAATAATTGCTTTGTTTACGTTGCTTGATGATGTATCCAACGGTAAAGCATGACTTTCCAACAAGCTTGGCTTGCCTGACACCGTGTGGATTGCTTCAGTACACTAAGTAGACTGCTCTTGTACACAAAAGGATACCTAGAACATTTATTTCGAAAGTAGTAATGGGTTGTCCAAATACTGCTTTTTGCGATGAATGTACGTAGTCGTCACTCTTTCGTTGGCTCTTACCTTCCAGGTGTATCGAGTGATAGTTATTTCTTAAGTATTCTATCTAAGGTATCCAAATTATCATAAAAGGGCAAGAGATTTCGAAATGATCCATGTTTTACGTGTGATAGTCTGATTTCCTCTTTGTCGAACTTGTCCAAATACTTTTTTTTTGCTGTATATAGTTTCCCTATCTATAAGTTGTATTTGAAACTCAAAATTAAGGTATTAACGGCAAACAATAATTGCATCCAAACAGCAGTTTGAAGGATAGATCTATGTTTCCAAGTGCAAGTCCACTCCTACTTTTGTGTGAGTTCCTCTTGTCGCTTATTTTTCTTGTATATATTACTTTTTCTTAAATTATGTTTGTATATGACAAAATCACGATGAATGATCCTTAACCCTCGGAACGCCAAGATAATTTCATCTCACGGAACGTCAAGATGAGTCATTTTCGACGCATGTATATTTCTCGTATTAAATAAAGTACTTGTTCAAAATCAAGGTATTTTAGAGTATTCATTTTATAGAATTTATTGCATTGTATTGTATTTATTTATTGTATTTTATTTTTTCAAGTAGATACTACAAAATAATGAAACATACAGAAAAAACTAATACATCATACGAGTATTAACCTTGTAACCATTTTCATGGCTGCACAAAAATAAAGGTACGATGAGTCTCTTACTTATTTACACATATAAAGTACGACATATAAAACTATCAGAATCAAACTACCTTCCTCTTTCACTCTCACATGTAAAGCACACCGTATCTGTTGTATTCTGATTCTTGCAAATGAAACGATTACATTGCTGACAGTATGCGGAGTACATAAAATTTAACTCTTCCATTTAATGACTAATGGACAAAAATTATATTTTGACTGTATGGGTCATTTTTGACCCGATCTTGGCGTTTCGAGGGGTAAACGACAGAAAAAACGTTTTCATTTTTTCTTTCATTCTTTCTTTTCTATTTTTTGTCCTAAATTGTCTTTATGAATGTTTTGCACGAAACTCCAGAAACAACACAAACAGTGCACGAATTAACTCCTTTAGCCAGTCGAGGGGGGTATTATACGTGATGTAATTTATGTAAATACTGTAGCACTCGAGTTTCTGGGAGGAATTTATCAAGGAAATAGATTTTCCAAAGGGAGATAAGCTTAGTAGAAGGGGAAACGAATTACCATGTACTGTAGAAATAGGAGAACCGACTTCACCTTATCATTTGGGCCCCCCCATTAGGGGAGCCCACTTCAACTTTGGGGGCCAGGGCCCCCAAAGCCCCCCGGGATCGGCGCCCTTGGCTGAAAGTCCCATGAAAGACGAAAGTAACCTCTCAGATTTTGAGTGAATGTTTCGAGTACAGAAAAAAAAGGGTATCCGTAGAAAAGTTGTTTTTCATGAAAATAAACACATTCTTTATAAAATTACGAAGAAAGGTAGATCTTCGAGTGACGCTAACTAACGAGTCTGCTAGCGGCACTCACATACATAATACAGCTAGTTTCGGATCTAGCGAACTGTAAGCCCGATTTTGAGGCTTGAACTTGCATTTGAAAGCTCTTTGCCATACGAAGACAGAAAAAAAATGGGTCGGTAGGACCTTCCTGGGACTCCCTAGGGCCGGGCGGTTCGAAAAAAAAATATCAGAATTTCACATTTCTGGTAATAGTACTGACCCCAGACAATATAGACCGCCGAAACTTCGGGAATCGTAATTTACACTTCAATACCTTTCAAACGGTGTATTACACGTCAAAATCGGCGAAGGAGTTCGAAAGTTATGACTTTTTTTTCAGCCGAATCACATATTTTTCACAAATGATAGAAAAGGGCCTCTGCCATTCTGTCTGTCTTTTTGCATTTGCAAAAAAATGATTGGTACCAGGGGTTTTGGGGGTAAATTGCGGGCCTCGTAGAGGTAAATTCATGCTTATTTTTCATAGGAGTTACCGTTTTCGAGATACGGAGCCTACCATGGTCTTTTGTATGAAGACTATGCACTTTTTTAATAGGCAGCCTTAAAAAATAAGTGATATCAGTACAAGAATCCCTTCGGGTAAAGGGAAGAGTGACGCAAGAATTCTACTCACAAAAGAAGTGATATCCATTTTGCGAGTGACTTTCTTCGTATCACTATGGGAGGGGGAAGAAAGGATACTAAGTCTCTTAATTTTATTAATTTTATTACAAAGGAAACGATTCCGCCATAGTGACACAAAGAAAGTCACTCGCAAAATGGATATAACTTCTTTTGTGAGTAAAATTCTTCCGTCACGTTCCCTTTACGCCGAAGCGGTTCTTGTAATGATATGTCATACACTCAGAAAACAAGTTTATCATTTTGTTGTAAAAAGGGACTTTTTCCCAAAGAAAAAGTTGTGCACAAGAAATACCACTTAAGTTAATCACGAAATGTTGCATTCGAAATATTCTCAGGCTGAGCACCTAGCTCCTGCCAGAAAATATTTATTTTATCATGAAGCCTGAATTTGTAAAACATTTTTTTTCTTCTGCAAAATGAACAAAATGGAGAAAGTCCCGTTTTGCATTGGCCTCTTCAATTGTTAGTATGTTATGAGCAAATTAAAAAAAAACAAAAAAAAAAACATATACACAATACATGAAGAACCGAGTGAAAGTACAAATTTCTTGTGTTTATAAGATACAATAGAACCGAATCCATTACTTCTGGCGGAAATGTCTACACTGTTTCTGTATTTTCTAACCTAATCTTCACAATATTGATCATAACAGCACGGAATTTATCCGTAAATAGGTTGGCAGTCATGGTCCTCTCTTTCCAACAACGACTAAGAATTCAAATTTATTAATGTCATTCACCCATCCATGGATAAGGCAGGGGAAAGGGTTTGTCGTAAATGCTACGACATATTTAAAGGTTATCTTTAAAGTTTGTTAGAAACATAGCTAGTAACACATGTTATTACCAACGAAAATTCACCTTTACAGCGCGTAAAACAATATGAAGAAGGCCTAACAGCGAAAGGAAGACATTTATATCGGTTCTCGGAAGAAAATGTGGAGTGGATCATGACTATTTTTGGAGCAAATGAAGAAACACGAGGCAGGACTCTAACGCCTAAACGAAGAATAGAAATTTGTACCATTATACGGCAGATCCAGGCTATCACAGAGGTGTACCTGACGAGTGTGGAGTTCATCAGAGCGTGATGAGTAAACCAGTAAAGTATGTTTCGGAGAAAATTATTGGGTAAAATTTCCATTTTCCGCTCAAGAAATAGCACAAGCAAAAGTTGAATGTTGCATGTTGTAAGTTTTGCTTGCTGCATTGGCGTATGGATTATACACATGTGGAGATACAGAAACTTGTACTCCGCGATGATGAGTAGATCAACTGAAAAGGATTTTCAAGCATAAATGAACAGGCAACCTGCAATGCAAGTGAAATATTTACAAGTGTACATGCTGTTTGGCCTGGCTTTGTCCAGGATAACTGAATATGGTATAATAGCGCCGTTCGGGACAAAATACGTCATTTTCGATTTGTGTACTTATAACCGATGAAAGATATGGAATTGAGCTTTGACTCATAATCTTTGTTGGAACAGAAAATAACCATAACATTTCTAATCGAGTTCTGAAATGGGAACGGCAACCAGAATTGAAGCAATTGCCTCTGTTACGCGAAGCAAAAGAATGAAATAAAAGGTTGAGGTTATTCATTCAAATTGAAGCACATGTCGACCTTTTGCTTCTGAGGAAATGATTTTCCTTCATGCTCTTGCTTCGAAGCATTGGCTTCTGTTTCATTCATCTTACCCTTTGTGTTGTGGTACTACTTGCAGTAACACTGCTGTTAATTTTCTCATCGGAGCGAAAATTTGTAGTTTTCGAAGATGGTCTTTTATGCTTAAACTTGTTTATCCTGTCCTCTCACCGAAGCATAGAGCGAAAGATTCAAAATATTGTCATTAATTGCTTGTTTGCTGCGACTTTTGTTTTGACATACTTCCCAGTTCCAAATTAACTTCTTTCTATTTTTTTCTAGAAATGCAATTGAGAATATATACATTGAAATGAGAAAATGATGATTTTCATATACTATATCTCAGATTGTCTGTATATATTCTCTTCCTCTTTTTTCTGTTCTTGAAAAAGGGTTCGATAATTATATGAAAGCTGGGTAAGTTGCTAAAAGGTTTGTAATTCCTTCAGGATCTTTTTCAATTTCTCCTTATCGTACTTTTTCCTTTATTATGTTTCCTCTAATGTTGAAATGTAGTCCTTGAAATGAAATTTGTATTTAGATTATTGTTTCGATTCTGATAATGGATTCAGTGACCGTACGAAAGCTTGGCAAGTTTCTTTGACATAGACTTCCCTTCTAAAATGTTCTTCCCTCTTTGTTCTCCGATTACACAGTTGCCAGGGGTGTACTTCAATTAAGTCCTCCACCACTATCTTTACTCACGGTGCAAAATTGCATTTATAGGTAGTAATTTTAAATCAACGGAAACAGTAATGGACATTCAATCATCTCACACCTGTGACCTGATCTGGAAGCAGCGTATTGTAATTTATATTATTTATAATCTAAAAATGCCTGCTAACGGCAGTCAGCTCTCTATGGGGGAGGGGCACAAGACCTCGGGGAGCCTGGACCCCTCTAATTATTCCAATGGTATTAGACTTCGGGGTGGCCGAGATGTTAGTGCACTCGCTTTCTGTGCGCGTGGTCACGGGTACAATTCCCGCCGGGGTCCGTTGAACGCAGTGGTTCGGAGTCCACTTTACCAAAATTTGTAGATCCCGTCCTTGAAAGTTCACCGGCTTGTTTAGAACCTTAATAACCATTCAATACATCCAATGGCATTAACAAATAAATAATTGATAAGAATAATACAGATCCACATTTAAAATATATAGACACCCAGAATCCCTCTCATATAGGAGCATACGCACATACATCTACCACCACCACCACACATACAAAATCTGCACTAACCCATTCGTTATTATTTTACTTACAAGAAAGCTTCACAATTGAATTAGAGCATGACCTAACACTATAAATAACTCAGTACAAAAACAGATAATGTTCTTTGTGCTCTCCAATTCTAAGGTATCCAATTTTCCACACCATATTCTTTCATTAGATATCACAACAGTAAATCTTTCGGTTTCTTGCCTTCTGTTTTCTATACAGAATAGAATTTCCAAGCGACATCGATTTTCTATTATTAACCTACTAAAACTATTACTTGTGGTTGCGGAAGTAAAAGCTTGACCACAAAGTCATTCCAGGTAGCTACTATTTCCACATATATTCGAACACTGCAGTAACATTTTTAAAATCTCCTCCTTATAGAATAGTTTAATTTATAAGTTTTCGAATAATTTCGTCTTGAGTGAACTCTTTCAACAAGACTTCTTTGAGAGAATTCGCTTCGGGACACATCATCCTTTTTTTTTAAAGTGATAAAGTTTTAAAAATAATAATTAACTGGGAATGTAGCTCTCATTACACAGAAACCACAGAGTAAAAAAATCGGGTTTCTACTAAATTTTCGCAATGGATTTATTTTCGTTAAAAACAAAGAAAGAAGAAAGAAAGGAAATATTCTTCTTTAAGTCGGAAAGACGTAAACCATACGTTGCTTGAAATAACACATAATAAAGATACTAGCTCAACGGAAAAGCAAAAGAACAATCATATTCGTTTACTTTAAGACCTCACCACAAAATGAGGAAAAAGGAAGGATGGTCTTACCTTCTTGCCTCTGTGGGTTTCATGTTCTTCCAACACAGTAAAATGGAATAGCATGTAAGAAGACTGGAAATTTCATCAGGTTATAAAGTTTCGGCCAAATTTTGAGGTGATAATAGTGTAATGCACCTTCGTGAACACAAACCATCGAGACGACGATAGACAAACACACCTATATCCTTAAGGTGCATTCAAAACTCATGCAGCATGTATGGCCCCGAAAACACATACTCAGTGGAGGACAGAAGAAAAGTAAAGAGAACTCACTGTCATAGTAACCAGTCCTCATCAACATATATAGCGATCCAACAAAACACTCCATCGCACCACATGAGGATATCTACCATTCGAGCTAGATATACAAAATTGATCGCTAATAAAACAATTATTATCGGTATCAATAAAATAGAAGAAATTTTACAATTTTGCGCAACGGTAAAGAAATGAACTTAACTTGATTATATCAGTATATCAGTGACCATATAACTCGCTTCCAAACAATGAGAACAAGCACAGCACAGAGTTCGCGCATTGAATCAGCATGCGGCATCTTTCCATGTCTAACTCTAACTATAAAATTGTACTCAGGAAGGACTTTAGTAACCCCTAGAGGGTAAATAATAATAATACACCTATTATCAATGCCAAAGTACTTTAACTAGTACTCGGACCTTCCAAGAAAAAATCTAATTCAAACCAAATCTAACTATACCTAATCAGCCTGTATTACTAAAACAATGAACGAAGCGCTGCACACTGATGTACTGAGATCACTGTATACGCTGATATATTAGATCATGCTAAGAAAAGCATGAAATAATTATTTGCGAAATCTCATATCTTTGTTCATGCTAAATATTATCAGCAGATAATATTGAAACTAGAATGAAGTTATCATCTTTTATAAAACTTCGAAGTTTAGAAGTTACATTGAATCTAAGCGCTGTAAAAGAACTTACCTCGTGTTTAAATTCATTTCTTAATCAGTACTCTATGATAAAGCAAAATTTGGTAAATACTACTTCAATCTATTATTGTAATTTATAGATATAGAAATCATTAGTAACGATCTATATCTTTGAGAACAATCTTTTTTATTAAACAAAAGTAGATGTCAAATTATAACTATATTACCCCAGAAGACAACATATACATAAGAAGAATCAGCTGCTCAAGAAGAATTACATCAAGAAAATTTAGTTGTTCGTGAAGAAACTAACAGGATGATGAAAAACAGCGTAATCAAATTCCACAGATTAGTTTCAAAAGGAAAAGTTAGGTTGTATTATCATTCAATTGAATTGTTATAAAGTTTCAATAAAACATTTCAATTGTGACAATTTACTTACTTAACACCAACTAATGACTGTTATGTTATTATGCTATTAAGACATTGAGATAAACTAATCAAATTTGCAACAGAAAGCTACATTGAACAACATTAGTGAGCTTTCAATGAAACTTTCTTGTGATCATTGTAATGAAATTTCAACTTTTATTCTTTTACTTGTAAGCACTGACACAGAAGCCGAACATATTTGAGATTTGCAGAATCTTTCGGCTTCGTTAATTGAGTTAAGTTGTGGTGCAAAAAGTAACCTAACATAACCTAGCATGATAGATAATTTGCAACAGAAAACGAACAGCTGATTCCCCATGATTGATCAATTTTAAGTAAACAGTGACTTAAAGCATAGGAAAGAAAAATTTGAGAAGGTTTTAAGGAAAATCAGATCAAGTCACAGATCCAAACATATCCGGTGGATTGGCTGATGTCTTCCTGAAAAATACTTAATTAGACATGGTTATTGCTCTAAGCATATCATCAAAAGTGAGATTGAACATTATCGTGATTATTAATAGGTGTAAAATATACTTAGAAACACAATTTTCTAGATATGCTGACTAACTTTCATCTGCAGGAAAACACCATAATAATCCACACTGAACTGAAAATCTTTTTGGATCTTATAAATTTCCTGCTAAATAAAACTTGCCTGACATCTGTTCAAATTCCAAAAAGGACATGGAGAAAATTATTGAAGCCAGTGCAATTAGGGGGCATTTGTAATATTAAACACGAACATACTATGTTGAATCTAAGACACCCATTTTTTTTAGGAAATGTCCTTATCCCATAACTGTTCACATACTACTACCACTATATTAAAGTTTTAAAATTTGTTTGTGTACATCAGATTAAATAATATATAATGTTTTCGAAATTTCAGCGATACGATTTTCTGTTACGTACAAATGTAGCATGAAATATTGAGAATTCAATCTCCTACGTCATACAACGAAAATCACCATCTGATTGGTTTGACGTAATCAATTCGTACAATTTCCGTAGCTATATGCTTATCCCTATGTTACATTCCTTATTCAGAAGTTTGAAGATGAAAAAAAAAAGAAAGAAAAAGAACATTCACATCATCACTTAACGAAATAATTAATGTACAAATCTGCAGAACACACTTCAATAAGTTAAAACAGCAAACCAGGTTTTTAACATCAGAAATTGCTCGAAACAATGACAGGGGTCAGTCTTAACTTACAGTTCTCTTCTTATTGCTAGTTTGTGTCAATTTTGATGTCTTGACAATTTGGCCCTATTGGTTAGCGCACGCAACTTTTAACTTTTTACACTTTTACCTAAGACTGTTCGAATCCTATCAAAGACCGTGTTTTATTTTATTTCACGAAACTCAAGAGTAACTTCACTGTAATAGTTTCAATTTACATTTTTTGTTTCTTACATGCTTTTATTATTATTTTTTACAATGACATATTAAAACTATTCAATATATTCACGGGCTACAAGTAGTACGTTAAATTGTTAACAGATGGCAGTAACGAGCACTATTAATTCAT
>JAGDQP010036336.1:0-19115 GCA_022664845.1 Lepisma saccharinum | reverse complement strand
AGTGTATTACGATAATTGAAAAGAACACTTCTTACACAAAAATTTGTTTTCACATGAATGTTTTTGTCGTACATATATGCAGATAATGTCATTCCTTCAATTATAAAATGACCATTTCCCTTCTCAATATTCCGCCACTTTTAGAGCAGTTGTTAACTGTACCTAAATAACAATGACAGATTTGGTGAAGTTCGTTTCGCAGAACGATGTTCTGGATTGGGAGGGAATTGACGAGCTGCAGTCCATGAATTCATGTAGTTTTCTTAACAATACACAAAAAGCATGACCAAAATTTATCAACATTTTTAACTACTTATACCAGTAACAAGATCTTTGACGTTTCAATTGTGGGACCAAAAAAAAAAGCTTAAGACATTCAAAAGCAGTCGTATACTCAATTCCTGTACAGCCTACCACAATATTTCACCAACATTTTAATAAGTTAGCAGAATAAATACACAACTGACGAAAACACTATTAATTTATAAACATATATATTCTATTTATTCTTCATTTTATGTTCAGTACAAAATTATCCTTCTAAAAATAGTCAGGTACTTTTTTTTTTACATCAGTACTGTCCTTGTTTAGCAAAATCAATTTAATTATGGATCACATATCTCGTCATCTATGCAAAAGGAAAAAAAAATCATTAATTTAAATTCACTTATTGTAAAACAATGTCTTCAAAAGAATCTTGGAAAATATGTCAGTACCGCACATTTTCATATGCACATATATATGCTTGGAGGAATGATAATTGATAAAAAAAAAATAAGAAAAAGGTTTACGTGGCCAGGAGAAAATTATGCCCCGTTTCGGAGCTACAAACTTCCAAATCGCGTGGGGAAATGAACTTTATCTCCAATACCATGAACAGTAGAGCTGAGGCGGCATGGTATCCCCAGTGACTTCAAACCTGCTCTATTCCAAATTTGTGAAATGGTGGCGCAAGGAATTCCCCGATGGGAGTAGACGATTTTCAGTACTTTTCTGAACTACAGGAGATCCAAATGAACATGAGAAGTTTCAGTATGAATAAAGATAACATACGTCATCACCGCCATCCAACCGTGCAATAACATTCTTTCATTGATAACAAATAAACAAGACTTTCGTTGAAAGTATATAATGCTTGCCCCTGTTTGTTAGGCAGCCTCACACATCTTTCAAAATATGTCAATTTGTTGGAGATATTGACCTGCTGCAAACGGATTATTGTTACATATTATTCATGCTTCACTGTCACCAATCTTTACTTTAGAGAACTTCTGGGTATCTCCTACCTTCTTTGGGGAATCCCCTGCACACGCATTGCACAATTTTAAAATATGCATTTTTGGACAGAGAAGATATTGATGATACAATACCGCATCAGATTTATTGTTCGTAGAATGTAAATATCAAGCTGAAAAGCTCAGTCCCACGCTTTCGGCAGCCTGTAGCTCCGAAACGAGGAGGAATTTCCACCACCCCCAGTCACTGGGACTTTTTCTTATTATTTTTGACTATCAACCATCCAAGTTCGTCGACCGAATTCTGTCACACCCTATATATCACGAATATACAGATTATTTATTTATTTATCAGTTTCATACAAAACAAAAACCTCTTGTAAATACAGACAAATCTTAAACCACCTTTACATACAGTCTTCAAACATTTCTGGACAAGAGGTGCACATCATTTCTTGGTAAATCATACAATATTATGCATAAAACCACACCTTCCACACATAAAAAAACCTAGGGATGTCACTCTATCAGCTCTATGCTTCTCTATTTTCTACAAATGCAAATACCATCAATAACATTGAAGATTTCACTACCATTGTTCATTGGAAGTTCTACTTGTCTTCGTAAACTTGATCACTGTTGTCTTACGCACCTTTCAAATTTCAACTAATATGTAAACAGAAGATTTATATATCACTTTTCTGTACGTCGTTTGATTTATACAAAACGAAGTGACCCTTATACATATACCTCAGTCTTTGATAAATAGCTGTTAGGCACCATTCCTCTCCTTAACTCCTATCTACAGAATATGAAGGTACTACTTTTCTTATGTAGTACTTGAGTTTCCTGAACGCATGCGCTGAATACTTTCAAGGAAATATTACTAAGTACCTTATAAGTAAATATGGTTTACGGTCTGCATGACGTTCCAATATCAAGAAGTGACCCTTGATTCAATATTTTTGCAGGATTTTTTTACCTTTCGGAAAAAGGGTTTCATTTATACTGCGCACGTGCATTTTAGGTTCAAACAGTGTCGTCAACGCAAAGTTCAATCTTTAATATCTCACTAGTTTTCAAGACAGAATGAACAGATTGTACCACAGAAATGTATACTATTTATTTGCCACTAGTGTGTATATATATATATATATATACACTGTGATACAAAGTGATCCTATGTGATCTTCATTTGTAATAATTTTCAATCTTGGGAGGGAAGGAAAAGCGAAAGCATTCGCAATTACGCGTAATAATAGTTTTCCTCTTGACAACAATATTTTACAGTAAGTTACATTGAACGAGTTACTTCCTCAGGTACCTATTGTTCGTTTGCAATTCGTTTTCTGTTTTTTTTTTATTTTTTTGAACTGACTGGATTGATAAGTAGCGGTACCTCTTCGATTCAGAATGATGGCATCTAATCTCCGAATTAGTCACCTCAAGTAAATCATTGTCAAGACAGTTTTGTTCGAGATCAGGGTTGAATGTATCATTCCACGAGAACTCGGAAAGGTTCCAGTCATGTAAATTCTATACAAAACAGGTTTATAACTACATTTTCTCTGCCGGTAGCGTTAATTCAGGACTCTTTTCTCAACTAAAAGCATACACCCAAGCTATCAATGACACAATTTTGCTGGAAAATGAGTTATAACCTATCTCAGTGGGGATTAATTTTATGAACAAGTTACGATTAGGTCCTCCTTTATTCAGTACTTCAGAGAATAGAACCTATGGCTCAATGTCACGGATGCTGTGTTCAATCCACCACCAACAATAATTACCTACGGCTTTGTAGTCTAAATGTATTCATAAAGCTAACAATAATCGCATATATCTGTATGACAGACCATGTTGTTTATATGTATTAACTAACGTTCTCACAATGCATCACATGTACGTTAACAGTTGACAAAAACTAAGCTTGTAACGCGTTAGTTCTCATAAAACAGCACATTATTTACTTACTGTCAAATATTGTAGAGCATTACATTGTTAATATCATAAAGCACTGCATCTGTTTTGAAACACTTAACTAGTTAGCAAATAGAATCACTTCTGCCAAGACTAATGCCCGTAGCTACTTTCGTTTTGGTTTACATTTGGCTCCAACGCTTGAGTATAGTCTAACACGTGATTACTGACGATGTGATTAGGTTTCGCTCACACCGAACTTCAATTTGGTTACTTACTAGGTACACAACAAACAAGTCTACTCAGTTTTAGTAAAGAGCTATTACTACTTTTTCCTACTCGCTAGACTACTTTATATTCAGAGCATTTTAAATCGAATTAATTATACACTATTGAATGGTGTTTCTAATAGCCCTGGATATTTATTAAGAGTAGTTATATCAAATGTATGAATCTCGCTCAAGCGACATGTTTGAAGTATAGCATGCAACGGTGGATTTCCAATTAATGTAGTAAATAGATAATTCAAACTCTGTTCTTTGATTCAAGTAGCACGACGTGTATGTTTCAAAGTGATCTATTCAGCACTTACTCATTTATACAGCACAGCAAAAATTATCCTGTCATAAATGTAGTCCCTGACACACCAGTTACTTAATACTGAAGGGACGGACACAAATATGCAACTACCATTCGTCAGAGATTTATTTACAACTCATGTTTCTTAACAGAACAAGCTTACACGTGCATAACTTGAATGTGTAAACGAGCTATTTAGAACAATCATCTACTATCGGTTTCTGAACACTTTCATAGTCAACAATGAAAAATGTACACCATGAAACTCTCACACTGATTACTGGACTCAATTCATGGTAAAAATTGTGCGATCTCAGTACAATCGAAATGGTAACGACCTTCCATGTCACGTTCTTCAAGACTCTGACCCAACTCGTTCCCTGTGAATAAACATTCAGTATACAACATGCATTTACATGTTATGTTTTTTTTTTACAAATTATCTAGTTGTTTCATTTGCCACGTAGCGTGTTAGACTTATATCTGAAAATTAAAAGAAGTAGTCTGTTTATAACTCACTGCTCACTAAGGCCATTACTTCCACACATTCGAATGATTTACGAGGAACCCATTTTCGGTTTGAATACACACGTACTTGCCATCTCTAGAATACGTGTAGACAGTTACGTTTTGCTGTAAGGGTATTCAAACGGCGTGAACAAAATCAACATACAAATTCCTCGCACGTAAATTTGCAACTCACGACTATAAGATAGTTGTAAGCGCTACAAAAGCATTAAAGAACATTCGGATCTACTTGAATGTTAGGCGCTTTCATACACACACACAAAAAAAAAATATTAAAATACAGGAACTGGATGATCTTGTGACTTTTAACAGCTTGGCACACACTAAAATAATATTTCAATAAAATATGTGATTACTGTATGACAAAACAATGCTGTTCTACATGAAAGAAGTGATAAACACTAATATGTTTCACAGGCGTAGAATTTCAGTGCCTTTTTCTAAAAAAAGGAGATTAACTATTACGCAGTTGCTAGCAAATTCTTTAACTTTAAAACCTGAAATACTACTTTAAAAAAATAAATTGAAATGTAAGCCTATATGAAATTACAAGGAAATACGTTAGCTCTTATTGAAAATGCATACCAATTACTTCTAGAAACGTTGATAAATTTTAGAACATAAACATTGATTCTTGTTTATCTATCTGCAATCTGCTTTTATCCAGATGAAAGACTTCTAGAAGGGGAAAAACTCAATAGTTAATATCGTCTGTGTGCCATTTTCGCATTCTTGCAGCCTTCTCAGGGTTACTCCCTTCTGTACAGACCATTTGAAACAGACCGTAACAGAAAACACTCCCTGAATTACGTGGACACCTTAGAATCGCACCTTTGTTATGTATTCCACCGCCTCGATCTAAAAAAAAAAATGCGGCACATATCGTAAAATGCTTGCTACTATTCGTCAGTCCCATGCAAAAAAAAATATTTTGAAAAAAAAAAAAAAAAAAAGATTAGTACTAATACAGATTTTGTGGGTACGTTCTCCAAACGGGGAGGTAACATGCACCTTTGTATATATTATATGGGAGCATATTCATTCTTTTGCGGGTTATTTATGAGGGAAACATTATGACAACGATACGGTCAATACTATCATCGATGCAGCCTTGACTATTACGCACAAAAGGGAGTCAAGCTTTGCTATTTCGAACAATTTGATTCGATATCAGAGTCAGTCACGAAACCTATCCATTTGGGAATCCTGATACAAAGAGTTGACACATTACTTTCGGCGTTACATCCTATACAAATTAATTACTTGAAAAATACAGTGGTGTAAAGTTTAATTGTTAAAAATTCAGACAACGACTCCATCGAGAAACTACTTCTCAATGAAATAAAAACATGTTTTCCACTATTTTAAGTTTTAATTTGTTGAAAATTTTAAACATTCTCAGCAAGAACAAAACCATCAATATTTTCAATACGTTATGCGAAGTAAGTGTAGAAAGAAAAGTATTCACCACGACAGCCATTCAGTCTTCACATTATCAGGTCTTGTACAAATATTACCCTAAACGTGTTCACATTAGAATGTCACTTCTAAACGTAACCTAACGCAACTAGAATAACGATTCTTTGGAAGCTTTACCTTCACACGAAGTAGAAAAAAAAAAAAAGGAGTATAAAATAAAGTCGTACCATATACGAAAATAGTGAAATATGTAACTATGTTCTACCTTGAAATATCACTTCATTCTTATGTGTCAGCACTAACTCCTTCCTTTTACAAGCCTATTATCTTCTGATTTGACCAATTCGAAACAAGGAACATTCCATTTAGATAAACGAATTCACTAACATTTAGCAAGCACTAAGCACCACCATATAAGAATTTTAAAAAAGTCATATTAAGCTAAGGAACTCACTTAGGAACAAAATCGTATTATTACTCGAGTTGGAGCTTTTCAAAGGGAAACTAACAGCATATTAATCAACTGACGCACGGCAGTTCTATAATCCCTACACACATTATGTGCAAGAAAGAAAATGTGGTCCTTAGAACATAAAAGAGCCACGTATATCTGTTGCACATGATGTGTATCAGCTGTAAAATTCATAAGAGCCTTAACCTCCTTCACTAAAAATTAATACAACAAGGAATATTTACCAAAAAAATATACATACAACTCTAAAAGTATGTACAGTACAGAAAAACAGCAATGGAGAAATGGGTCTATTATTGAAAACATATATCGACGATCACCATCTAACAAAGTACAACTAATAAAACATTAATGTTACAAATAACAAAAAAAGAACAAAAAAACAACCAGGAACTACTCTCAAAATACAACAAAAGAAAACACATAAAAACAAAATTGACCAGGTACTTACACTTCTTTTTCATATAACGTAAAAAAAAAAAAAGTCTAACTCAATTAAAAACAGCTGATTTCACAGCAACAGGGAGAAACATTTCCTAAAGTAAGTTTCTCATCTGAAGGTATATTCAGTAGGAGGTACTTACGGCGTAAAATTAATAACAGATTTCTGTTCAAGTAACAAATGACCTATTACTAATATTAGGATAATATATATAATGAACCTAATTTACAAAATTCATAATAAGGATCCAAAATACCACGGAAAATTACAGGAACACGATGATAAAGACATATAACACTAAAGCAATATAATATAGACCAATACAATACATAATGAAGTAGTGTGTAAATATTACAAGAAATATGTAAATATATAAGAGAAAAGATACATACAGTAAACAAACAACTTTCTTAAGGTTTCGTATTATGAATCGTAATATAATTACTTGGGCTATTTTTCTAATTAAAATCGTTTCAAAACGAACTATTGAAACCAGTTCTTAAAAGAGAGACAGCAGGGTACTTTAATTGTCTATTTCCATAAAAAAAATTAGTAAAGCTATTCCCAACTAAAATATAACATCTCTGTACCACTGTATATCTATTTCAATAGATGTTTAAAAACAAAAAAAGACAGTTTTCTTAATCGTTTGCAAGGAATCCAATGGTAGGCAGCCATAACTGTTCTCAGGCATCTTTTTTTTAGATCGTTCACTAACTTCTTTACTATGTATACTTGAAAATAATGGCAGTCACAAGTGTTCCTATGTTACCAAACTCCATAACAATTACAAAAGAACTATTCAGAAACAAATGTGACTTTGAAATTTATTTGAGTAAATGAATTTCGTAAGATTTCCAGCATTAATTTTAGATAAGTATAGCGGGTGAGTACGGCATAAAAACTTTAAGTTGGATAGTTGGTTCAAAATGGCTCTCTACGTGCTACAGTTCGCAAGGTTCAGTCCTATAAAAGCAGTCTGACTATGGATGAAATAGTTCAGAGCATAATCCTCCAAACAAAACCATGATTATCAAGCAACATTTTGTTTGGAAAAGTACGAACTGTGGGCATGGTTAACAGCTACTGGAAGAACAAGTGATGTTAAGAATTTTTTGATATAGTCAAAAGGAAATCAACTTGGGATATTAAATCACAATACACTATGGTAGTGACTAAGAATTTAGCTCTTCCTAGTGCCGAAGTACTTGCCGAAAAAATTCTACATGGACAAGTTTGACCACATCCAAGAATAGTGGAACTTGTTAAGATCCACGACTTTGGATTCGACGGTCAAACGATACTTTTATTAATTCTCAATCGATTTGTGTTTGCTGATTTTGCGATAACCCGAATACAGTCTACATGGCAAGATGTTATATGATATATATAGCTGTTATATTTTCTTCGTTTCTTTCCAAGAATTGATTAATTTGAGAGTATTGTTGAACGAACTATTTTGAGAAGGATCTTTGAATTTTGAGAAAGATTCTAAAAACCATATAAAATAACAAGCTTTAAACGTACAAATATACGTTGATCAAATTCAGAGAAACATTAAATTCTGTAGTAATTAAAATTCAATTGTAATTACGGCCTTGAGGTATATTTAGCCCAGGAACCGTAGAAATTATCCTGCGACAAAAGAATTACTCCATGAATAGAAAGAAGCTTTTCAACTTAAACGATGGATGAAAAATATTGTGAATTTCTCTCCTGTTATAGAAAAGAAGTTTGTAACGTTGGCTGTTGTCTCATTCTCGTCCAATGGAGTTCCTTCTTTAAAAAAAAAAATAGTTACAAACACATTATTAACTCAACATGTGGAATTGTGTTGCGACTAAGTTAGTGAGACAAACACCATTATGAAGCTAGAATGCACTAACATTCACTTTAAGAACAACCCTATCCAAATTATGGTATAAATAAATTTTGAAACTGTCATTTTTGCGCGAGAAGCTAACCTAATTTAAAACAGTGACTTACGTGTGTGTGGTCAGCTTTTTGTTGATGGAATATGTTCACATTAGCAACGTTTCTTCTCTGTCAAGGTGTTATCAAGTTAAAAGTTAATGTGGAAACATTCCATCAAGAAGAAGCTGACCACACACGCACACGTTAGTCATGTTTTAAATCGTATAAGTACATTGATTGAACACTAATACAATAAATCCTGTGTCAACAAAGAAATAAAAAATGGCAGATAAGAAATCACAAATACGAGACTCAAGTGTACATGGAACGGATGTGCTGTAATAATATTCATTACACTTTCAAAATGCACACATTTAATTGTAGTATCCATTCATCAAACACGTTTGTAACTTATTTACAAAATGTAACACATATGGAACTACATGGAACAGTACCAGCCACTACCCTCACATCTTTTATGATCAAAAATAATCTTTACCGAACTTTGTCTATATTTTCTTTCCTCACTTCTCCCTTTCGATTAAAGTGAAATATTGGCACGTGTCCAATAATTTATTCAAGAAGTTTTAACACACTATGACCTAACAATATTTTCAACACCATTGCACGGGTTTGGACTGCATATTATTTGCAGGCGAAACGCGTTAAAGATGTACACTGTAAAAAAACACTACAATAAAATAATGACATTACAATTGTCACTTACAGAAGGAAATGGTATTTGCTTTGGCACTGATTAATCATTTTAAAACGTTTCAAGTTTGCTTAACAAATTAAGTACAATAATTTGTAAAGTACAGAAATATGCCATTTTTTTCTTAAGTCATTATCTATTACATTTCGTTAAGCCAATTCTGTCCTTGGCTTCATTAAATCGCGTCGTCATTTATTACAAAACACGAATAAAACACACAAAATGTATTTAACTTGTCTTTACCTAAAAAAAAAAAAAAATGTTTCACCACATACGAACAAGAATAATATTCTTATTTCTAACTGAATTTTGAAATCTATCCAAAGATGCGCTCACATAATTTATCTTCGAATCACGTGACAGCACTTAAAAACTCAGAGCTCCTGCCAGCACTGCCAATAAACAAATAGAAACTGACACTTGACACGCCAAGGAAAAAAAAAAATTAAAAATGTGGTTGTGCTTCAGGACGAATAACACGGGCTTCACAATACAATGTAATGGTAGATATTTTATGTTTGCTATGTGTTATTATTTTTCTAAAACAGCAATTATGTCGTGAAGAGAATACATATTTTGATTAGTGTATACAGTGAAATAGTACACTTAACACGCCAAGTAAAGTTAACAGAATCAATGACTGATTTCTGATATGAAAAACTCATCTTGGAAAAGAAGAAGTGTAAAGAATTAAAAAGCTTGAACATTGCTGCCATTTTGTACAGGGACATAAGAAGTATTAGTCAAAACCTTTCTTCAAATATTATGCACTCAAGCAGTCATTGTTTCCGTTACTTTCTGTGTGTACGTAGATATCACTTTCTTTCCTTTTTCTTCATCACATATATGTAATAGAACATATTTTATTCTTCGGTATCGAACACACAATTTACTTTAAAATAATGTTCATTTAAACATTTATGTTTAAATACTGCAAAAGTAACAAATATGACATTAAGAAAACGTAAACAGGAAGTACCAATCACGTGCAAGTGATTCAAAGAAAAATTTCCATGAATGACTTCGGTTTTACTATTATTGAATTAAATTCCTTGGGTTTAAGAAACTAGAAAAAAGTTTTGACTTACATCAACAAAAGTAATGTACGATGATTCGAACTTAAAAATGGCACCAACATTTAAAAAAACAAATACAACAACAACATAAAAATGGACGAAATGATATTTGAAAGATTCAACGAAACATAGTGATGATCCTTCACAGCTCACGCGACGCTTCTCCCAGCTTGTTTTTCACGGAGAAGTTCATCGTCCTGCAGCTTCCATTCTTCACAGGGAAGGTTCCTTGGCTTGTTGGAGACGCCAGTGAAGAGCATGTGTCAGGATTCATACAATAAACGCTGATAATGTGGAAATACTTCCCAAGTCGGAAGGTGCAAACCAAATTCAAGAGCAACTAGGACTGCAAACTCAGACGTCAGAAGATCTTTACGATTAAGTCGAAAAATTCCCTCCGTTTTCTACAAAGAAAATATTAACTTTGTTAACGCAGTATCAGAAAGCAAGGTGTATTGAAAATTCATAGAACCATTGACTAGGGTGACAAGATTTTTCAAACAGACAAATAAACGGGACATAATTTAAGACATAAAAAAATAATTAAAAAGCATCCTTTCCTTTAAAAAAAAATCGTACTAAAATGTAAAAAATAATAATGTTTTCAAGAAAATTAATTTTATGTTTTTTATCTATTTATGCATGACTAAATAGAAAAGCATGAGGCGCACTCTCATATATAATCACTGTATAAATTCTTCAGTTATGGAAAGAAACAAAATACCAAAGTTGGCGTACGAGACCCGAGTTACTGGAAGACGAAGACGAACACGAGGACGACCCCGACACACCTGGGAAGCTGGAGTGATAGCAATACTGGAAAGGCATGGACTAGAAGAAGGCAGGGAAGCAAAGAGAATAGTAATGGACCGCAAAGGATGGTAATGAACCCTCGACACTGTAAGGTCGAAGAGGAGCGATTAAGTAAGTAAGTAAATTCTTCAATTATATATTATTATATATAAATAAATCACAGCCATATTCTATCCACTAGTGGATGAGGCCTCTCCCCGAAGGGAGGAGTTGGTCTACTGCTCCCACGCTGACCAGACGGGTTGGGAGAGGAGAGCCGAAGCTCTCACTGTGATCACCACTGTCTTTTATTCACAGCAGCTCCCCAATTGTCCTCACGATGCTAGGTCAACACAAAACTTTTAAGCCCCCACCGGGAATCGAACCGGGGACCGCTCGTACTGAAGTCTGGCGCGCTACCGACTAGGCTACGCAGGAGCTCATTATTATATATAAGTATACCTTAATATATACCAATAATAAAAGAAAATATTATATTATAATATAGAACAGTTTAAAATCCCTGCACTAGCTGACAGCAGACATGAAAGAATTTATAAAGTAATTGTATGTGAGAGCGTGCCCCATGCTTTTTAGTCATACATAATAGAAAAAGAAATAAAAGTAATTTTCTTGAAAAAAACAAAATTATTTTTTATATTTTAGTACGATTTTTTAAAAAGTAAAACATGTTTTTCTATTAAAAAAAAATACTTAAAATCATTATGAAATTATCCGAGTTTTATTTTGTGAGTTATTTCGATGTTCGGATACTTTTTCCTTACCCTGTATATTATAAGCTAATGTTTTGCCACCCAAATCCTAAACTGTTCTGCAACCAGTCAAACGAAACATCGTTGCGGGCTAGTATTTATTTTAGGATAAAGAAGTTATTACTAAAATAATTAAAAACACGCTTTTATAATGTAGAAATATATGAATGTAACAAAGGAATATTGCATTGTCACTCAACTTACGTCACTATGGAACATTTTCATCATTGTATGACGTCGAGAAATGAGTTAAATTATGGTTGCAAGATTTGAGGACACGGTTGAAACACTGTGAGTTAAAGAAAATCCTGTAGAAAAAAAGGGACAAAACAGGACACTTAAATTATGAACTAAATAACAACGTTTTAACCTAAGGACTGCTAGGAAGACGTTTAATCTAGTATCTAGTAATATCCACTTCAAACAAGAGAACATAAATGCATATGGTTGGTAGGTTTTATGTGAACGGAGGTAGTGAGGGTGTTGTTTTCTAAAGTGATGTCCACACGACAAGGAATGTCTCTTTTTGTTAGAAATGAACCAAGTGAACTGGACAACACGGAATTCGTTCAGTTGATCTAAGACCGTTCGCCCGTCAAGACTAAGGACTTTCAAAATCCGAAATATCGAAGAAGTCTATGTTAATTATTATGCGTGTGTGTGTGTTCTCATATGGAACAAATAAGCTGTAAGTAAATTCCTTCCTCTTTATTGTACAAATTTACTTTATATATATATATAGCAACATGGCGTCGCCTGTGAACTAGTCACGTACCAGTTCGCTCCCATACCATTTTCTCTCCAACCATGTGAAAATGCTTTTACGAGACGTTGCCGCTTCTCTATTGTGTTTGTTAAGTTCCTGTACGCCTGTCTTAGTATTCTGTCTTAGTATCCTTTTTTCTGCCTTTTTTTACCATCTTACATATATATAATGCCTATTCTTCAACAATGTTAGAGAAAATTAGAAAAGGATTCATCAAACTTATGGTTAGGCATGGTACATAAGAAGGATATTAAATTAGAAATTTACTTACGTATCCAACTTCCAGTTCTTCTGACTTGAAATAATATTTTAAACTGTTAATACATTTAAATGTTTCGGACTATGCTAAGTTCATTTTCGAAATTCTGATTTACATATTGACACAATCGTCAAAGAATCGTGCTATATCATAACTCCGCCTTCAACACGTATAGAGATAACTTCATACGGAATTTGATTTGATTTATAGCCTTTGGGCAACTCTGGCTCATGCCCAATAAAGTATGTTTTCCATTTCTAGATGTTTTATTGAACGAAACTGAATAAAAATAAACTTTCACAAAAATATAGTACTTCTTAAATAACACTTGCCAATGTTAAAATCATGCCGATTCTTTTCTTTACACAGATCTACATAATTTTCATTAAACCCGGATTCTCTTTACAGAAACTTCATTGAAGAAAAATACACAAAATCACAACATAACAACTTACCAAATGATACAAATCTTTTCACATTCCTTCCATTTGGCAATTCTCTTTTCAAAATGTACACTACACTATGTGTACATGTGAATATGTGTGATCTAATGCAAATGTAAGCTGTTTATAATCAATGTGTCTTACCTGTGATGTTGTACGGCTGTGAAACTTGGACATTGAATGCGCAAACGACTCAAAGATTGAGAGTCACACAAAGAGCAATGGAGATGCATGCTAGGAATAACCAGGAGGGACAGGAAGACAAATGAATGGATTCGCGCACAAACAAAGGTAGAGGATGTAATCAAGACTGCGAAGAAGCTGAAGTGGAAATGGGACGGTCACATAGCTAGACGAACAGATGGAAGGTGGACGAAAAATATACTACATTGGATTCCTCGAGCGAAAAGAAACGACCGAGACGACGTCCAAATGCAAGATGGGTAGATGAAATCAAGCGTTTTTTAGGAGCTACATGGATGAGGATAGCGGCAGACCGAGATATGTGGAAAGAAAAGGGGAAGGTCTTCATCCAGCAGTGGATAGAAAAGTACTGAATATGATGATGAAGATGATATATATACATATATAAGTTTTTTTTTTGTGTGTGTATCTGCACATATTTTCGAACTTCTGTCTTACTTTTCTATTTATTTTGCGTTAAAATTTTAAAAAATGTGCTTGATATGGCCAGAAATGTTAAGTGTGTTTACAATATTTTCAAAACGGAAGAATTGCACATTCAGTAAGTAAATTTTAACCTGATTATAGTTTATTTCGAGGCATTAGAACTGTTTGCAACAAAAGTTATTTTATCTATTTCCAGACTTTTTATCAAATTTGTGAGTAATTTTTTACAAACAACCCCTTTTTCATTTAGTAAATATACAAAAAAATAATAATAATAATTTCCTTGGTAGAGGTTCAGTGAAGTAATCTAATCAAAATCTTATTGCTTCTGCATTGCTCTCCCTTTTGGTGTGTAATTTACAAGACCTATTTTCGACAATTTAGTGTCCATTCTCAGGATCTCTAGTGTCTATTTTCAAGTGTGTGTGTTAGTCCTTCAACACCAGGGTTGTAGTAATGAGTGAACACTTACCTCTATGAGTGATTTCAACACATCGCCTTTAACATCGTTCAATTTCGCAGACAACAATAAACAAGCCCCAGCACACAGTTTTCGGTTCTGCTTGTTGATTAGATTTCTAAGAATTAACTTCTCAAAATAAACATAGGCTTGAGCTACGGTTAATAAGTCAATATCACATTCTTGCTTTGCAATCTTTCTCATCTCCCGTTTGATACTGGAATAAAAATAGAGAGAATTATGTCTATTATCAATGGAAAGAAACAACCGAATATAAAACTGTTATTGCAGATACAGAAATTAAGAAAAATAATGTTAAAAGATCTCCTTCAAGCAATAGTCTGTAACAGGTTGAAACAACCAATATTACAAGGTTAGGAGAGAGAATTCAAACATGACTCTTGGGGGCCACAAGTAAATACAATTTGAATAACTTTTCTAATACTCTCGTATACACTTCTCAGGGATTTCAGCTCAATAGTCAGGCACGTATATAGAAGTTGGTTTTAGGGATTGGTCCAGCGCCTTCGGGAAAGAGGGGGGGGGGGGGGGGCGCTCCGAGGTGTCTGGGTGTGAAATTTACGTAAAATGCATGTAATTTCCCCTAAAATTATACTAATCTTACAAATAAAACCTTATTTCGTGGGGAAAGGCAGGGTCTGGACCCCCCACTAAATACGCCCTTGTCAGTAGCGGGTTCCTTGCTTCGTTTATGAAGAAGTTCGTTTTTCTCAAATATAATACGCTACAATTTATGTTATTTTGTCATAAATAATTTTGTATTTAAATGTACTTGAAGAGACAACCAAATAGTAAGTCAATCCTGATTATATTGCTTATAAATTATTTCAAGTTGACATTTACTCAGGAGACTCTTAGTATTATAATGAACTGAATGGGCTGTACGCACCTAAGGCTCAGGTCGGTTAGCATTATATTGTTCAGGAGACTCGGGTAGAAATCACTCAATGACCTCATTTATTTACGTATACCGTGTAAGTGGAAGACAAGGCTATCAGTTTTAACTTTTGCCATGTAAAATAAAAGTCTAAATATTATTTTCTTTTAAAATACCATTAAAAATATGGTTTGAACTGAAAACTATCTTGCTAGCTCATATCAGGTTTCTTGATACGACTTTAGCAATATTTAATTTTACACAGGCAATAATTGAAATAATAATTTAAAATATATAACAAATATTTGATAATAACGTTCTTCAAAAAATTAAATGAAACACACTTCAAGGTAATAATACTGGTAATCTATGATTTGATTTTCTATACAAGAACGTCAGATTCTCCATATGATAATTACACTTATACAGAAGTTAATCAGTGCTTGAAAATTGAAAGTAATGTGAATGAAGATCCCATATGAAATACACTGTTACTATGGTAATTTAGTTGTTTATATAAAATAGATGTAAAGATTCCAATCAAATTGATGAACCTGTAAATGATAGCGAATAAAACTGAGCTCTGCTTTATCTCACCATACTTATTTGATTGTGGGCTAAAAGTATTATTCTGTTCTGGTGGTACTAAAGCCTCTCGCAAAGCATTATTTTTTATAAGAAAGATATTCCGTGAATACTGTCCACATTATTCGAAGAATGTGATTCACAGAAATGAGGATGTTTTGTATTCTGGACTGGATCACGGGGCTAGGATATATTCCTCTCTCATTTGTATATGAAAGTCATTACATGTGCACATCGGGGAGGTAAGATTAAGGAAACGGCTTGACTTAAAAATACACTGTACTTCACTGAAATCATATTTACACGTGGCAGAATTCACTTAATTAATCTAAAATTCAGGGAAATGTAACCACATGGAAGGTAAAATATTGTTTTACCACAGGGTCTCGCTATAATTATCAAGGGACAGAATCATGCTGTCGTATTCAAAGTTTTGCAGCAATTCGCTGAATAAAAGAAAAGGGGATCTAAATAATAAGCAGAAACAGAATACTGATTTCTCATACTAGAAATGGCTGTAAAAGTAAATTTTATCTTGTGAAATATTGTCTAATTCATTAATAAGACAGTAGTTTGGGGGCTAATGGGGTAGCGTACTCTTAATTCAAGAAATGGACAACCGACCAGGAAGTAAATGAATTTATGGGTGGAGTGACTTGTCATTCATCTCTCTTTTTAATGAGAAAAATAATAACTGCCGCCATTTCTTCGTAACTTTATTTCTGAGTTTCTTTTAATAATTGCTAATAAAATGTCTTTATCATCTTTTTTCCTTCTCTCACTTATACATTCAGTTAATTCTCAAAAGAACGGTAAAATCGAAGAAATAGATCAGACGCATTCACTTACCTTCTCAACTTGCTTAGCGTGAGTTGTATATGAGGAAACTTCTCTTTAAATTTGTCATTCAACTCTTTTTTAAGATCAGACGGCCTAACATAATCTATCACAGAAGTCTGCAAACAGAAATAAAATATAAATATCACATTCTATATGTATGTTCTGCTGTTACAAAAAAATCAATATAGTAAATTGTATACGTGTCAATAAAAATTGCATTTAAAAAATATGCAAAAATCCTATGCAACATTTTGCCACTATCTGTCAAAGTGTCCCAACAATTAAAAATATGGTCATTTTAGAATTTTTAAAACTATAAATTTTTTCTAGGATATGCTACAGGTATTTCGAATAACTCAAAGTCGTTTAATTTTATTTCATCTTGTGGGAAATAATTTGTCTTTTATTTTCATTTTCCGCACGTGCATTTGGATATTTAGACATACTTGCTATGATTTTTCTTTATTGTAGCTTTTCAAGGGTTTAAAAATTCGTATATTCGTCCTGTATAATATGTTTCAATGTTAATTTTTTACAACGCTTAAAAGACTGAATCCAAGTAGGTTTTCCCGCCTTTTTTCGTTTTAGGTCAATTATTCAAATGTGAGTGCAGTTAACCAGAAAATAATTATCACAAACTATAGTTTGTAACGTACTTAAATAGTGAATACAATTAATTTGAACGAAAAGTTAACAGAAAATTCAAAAACTATGTCAAAATACTTTTGGGACATGGGATTGTCCCAAAAGTGTATTGTCTTAGTTTTGAAGTTACTATTAACTTATCTTTAAGGCTAATGGTATTTATTATTCAAGTATGTAATAAACTATAGTTTGTGAAAGTTATATAACTGCACTCACATTTGAATAATTGACGTGAAACGAATAAAGGCGGGAAAACCTGCTTGGATTCAGCCTTAAACTATGCAACTTGTGAAAGCGAGCATTCGATGCCGATAACTAGCGGTATCAGTGAAATGTTTATACAACTTCAAGGACTATATTTTGTGTGTGACATCACTCTCGTTTGTCGTGAACTGTGGGAGCCAAGATTTCGAACGGAACTGTATCACGTCATGTCGCACAAAAAAATTCGTTAATTTAAGGAATTTCGCTACAATTTCAATAAGGAACAATTTATATGCGTACACAATGGAATATTTTTATGAGGAAGCAAATTTCAAAGCGCAATTGTTGGCGAAAATTAATATTTCTTAATACTGTAAAAGCCGATTGGGACAGAGCCACCAACTAGTTCGTGCCACAGCAGTTTTACAGACACTCTTGAATTCGTGGGATATTTACGAACAGTGTCACCTCCTGGTGTCGGAGCTGCGAAACACCAATTTTGAAGTAAACATGGTGATTTAAATATACAGCTGATGGGTATTTCACAGTGCAATGATATTTTGCTCCAACACATGTGTGCAAGTAAAGAAAACCCTCTCAAATGATATTGAAAACCAAGTCAAGTTTCTTATTCGGTTCCAGTTTATTCTACAAATATTTACGTTCGAATTAGTTCATTTTATTTTAAATTTGTACAATATAAGCTCTCAAGAAACATCACTGATAACAATTATTGACATGCAACGACGTCACCTATTTGCTGAGCTGACAAAACAGTGACGTGTTTGGCAAAGGTGAACACCTATTTTGTTCATCTTGCTTGTACATCGGAATTTCAACAACTATTTACAGACTGTTTCAAGATCGTTCTCAAGAGCTTCAAGCATCCAAACATATTAATACACATGAGCAGGGCTCGAAATGGACCGGAGCAAAATGTATGCAACCTTCCTGTTCTGTCTCGTCAATATGGTAATCATAGACAAAAAAGGACAATAGCATGTTAAAGCGTTCAGTTTCGTGAAAAATTCCATTTCGAGCCCTGCACATGAGCAAACAATAAACATGGTAAGTGACTGGACAGGGAGAAAAGGAACATCACACTCTTAAATAGTTCTGTATAGGTGTACTCAGATGAGGAGTACAACTGAAAAGCATGGAAAACTGAGGAACATAGTTTAGAGAGAAAGACCCCTCCAGGCCTGCCAAGTGTCAGCGTTTACGGCTGACATTAGCATTTGACGATGTCTGTCAGCGCGACGTATGCCTTTGTCAGCTTTTTTGTCAATATTTTTAGTTTAACGGACTTGTATAAAGTCCTTCTCAAAGTTTTGATGCCAAGTTGTCATTTTTTAATAACAAACGATACGTCCTGGAATTGGTTGAAGTAGTGCATATAGACTGATGTGTTAAACCTGATGCATTCCATGTTCAAGATCTCAGTTCAGGATGTCCACCAACTTCATAATACATATTTGTTTAACTGTTTGTCAGCTAAAGACATACCAGACAAGCTATGT
>JAGDQP010036335.1:0-19115 GCA_022664845.1 Lepisma saccharinum | reverse complement strand
TTAACCATAAAGTTTGCAAGAAATATTCATATCAGCGATTCCTGCAAAACAAAAATAACGTTACTTTGCAATAGGGTGGACGCCTAAAAAACGTATGTGATTGAAGTACTCGGAATTGTTTATATGTAATACGTACATATTACATTCTACAAATTGAAGAACTGGAATAAGTTATAATGAAAAAAAAAAAACGTAGCAACGCTTTCGGAATTGATTAGGTGATGGCAACTTTACTGGCACTAAATAAACAATAGAAGAGAATGAAACGAAGGCAGTGCTTCTAGTTATCACAAACATATAAATATTAAATCAGTATGGAATATCTCAAATGCACTGCGGACACCTTCAGTGACATCAAGCAAAATAGTATTCACGCAGTCAGTAGCGTAGGTAGGAATTTCTCAAGGGAGGGGATATCTAGAAAATCATATCATTGGCAGTTATGCAACTCAACGCAAACATTTCTTTAAAAATAATACATTTCAGGACTTTTTTCTATAATTTTAAAATAGCACAATTTTTGTGCGGAAAAGTATTAAGTGCATGAACATATTATATCCGCATAATTTGCTTAGTTCAGTTATAATTCTAGTACAAATTTAGGCATATTTGAAACATCAGGTTGGATTCTGTCAAGAAGAGTCTCTCGACCAACATTATTTTTTTTTTTACTGATGTTGATACGTTCACCTTGATGACAGTTTTCTTGGTAGAAGTCGAGTTTAAGCGAGTGGTGAACATGGGAACGTGGAGGTTAGGTAAGGTTATGTGCGGTTATGTATCTTTACACATTTTTAAACAAAGAAATGAAAGTGTAAAGATACATAACCTTACCTAACCTCCACGTTCCCAAGTTCACCAATCACTCGCTTAAACTCAACTTCTACCGTTTTCTTTTGTAAAACTACGAGCCCGTTCAGCCACATTTCAAAGTTTGATATTTTCAAAGATATATCTATTTATTCGTTTCAGAGTATAAAATGTGATCTTTGACGTAAAAATGGGTGCAGGTTGTACAAAATCTGAAGCACCTTTAAAATGTTTGGAAATCTGATATGCTTCCATTGCACTTTTATTAGTTTCGGTTTCGAAAGTCGCAATTACTGTAGAATATTTTGTATACAAAGAAAATTTAAAATTCTACTAACGGTTTGAGTTTTGTTTTTGTGTTCAGCTTCTTCATTTTAAAGCGTCATATAACACTTTTGCAATATACTATAGTAGAAATAGACACTTACTCAGGAATATATACAGTGTTTTCCAAAAGTAATGGGACACATTTTGCTCTTTTAAAATCCTTAAGTACAGAATATTACTCCGGCATAACCAGCGGGTCTCCAAAAAATAATGGGAGACATTTTAAGCAATATACATTAATACCTTGAATATATGTACTAATTTTTAATAAGAATATAGTATTTGTTTATATATACAAAGAACGTCATTATTTCTGTACAATAATATTTATTGATTATGAAATAGATTAAGAATTAATAACCGTGCTACATTTACATTGGATTTTTCTCCCCTATCGTTACAGTAAAAAGTATACACTAGTACACATCCCTTGTTTTGGTATATGATAGAGTATACTAGACAATTGTTTAGTGTTTTAAAATAAACACATATTTTTGCAATAAAAGTGATATAATTGCATCCTATATTTAATGAATAACCAGAAAACACGATATCTTACTCCAAGTCATAATTAATACTACTAATTATTTGTCCTCCAACCCTACTGCTTGTGTTCAATGAATAACACAGCACTAATAGCTAATAAGGAGTTACGATCCAATTATTATTGTAAATTACTATACAGTTGTGGTAAATACGTTGCCAAGATATGATGTGTCAATAGTGTGTGCAGCATACCAGTTTCAATAATTACCAACAATTAATTTTAGAAATTAATAACTCAGCAGAAACTTTTTTTTTCGGGAAAATAAAAAAATACGGGTCTCCCAAATTCTATAACATGCTCACAGAAAAATAATTCCCCAAATCTATGACCTAACAGATGATAAGTCTTGATTCAAAAAGGAGCAGCGTGTTTCTTGAAACGAAAGGCTTGCAGCTAGTTGTTTATCTCGTAACACGTGTCCGTCTATACATTCGAACCTTTGCACTTCCGGCTGTGCCAGACAGTCACGTGCGTCTGATTGCACACAGACATGGATACATTTCGTCGACTTTCAATTTAACTTCAGATAGTAGACATGCCTCGCCTAGTTAACAAATTTCCCAGTTTCTTAGCTAAAAATACATTGATATGACTAGCAATAGCAGCTCTAACTTCTCTTAGCACTCTTGTTTTCAAATACATACATAAAATGTACGTATGTTAATGTTATGTGTAATATGTATAGGGTGTAAATAATTTTAAAACGTTTATGTAAGAAAATATTCAAGATGATAAAAGGGCAGTAACATGCAATTAACACAAAAAATCCGTATATTGAAAAAAAAAAAAAAACTAAGAAGTTCATAGAATGTGTCTAATTTTGATTGTTTTATTGATCATGTCATGAACGTAAAAAAAAAACAAAGAACTAAACTCTTTGGATCGGCAATCCATAAAGGGCCTTGTTCTGGTATACGGCTTTCGTTCAAAGTAGGTGCTACGTAGCCAACATAAGACTTCTCACTATTGCGGATGTATCTGGATTACAAGACCGAAGTCCGCTACTTTTATGTTCAAGTAGTTTCCAGCTGAGATCACGATGATGGTTCAACACCGTAACTTTGAACCCGTGCCGCTTGTATCAGAAGCGAGGGCGTTCACTTAGCTAAGCAGGAGCTCACATAAATAACTTAGTTTTATCCATATCAGCAACGTCCTCCTAGACAAAATATGAAGTTCTATTTTAGGCCTCATTTTTAGCTCATAGCCGAGATATCTGACAGCAAGCGAATTATGAGGTCATAACTGGAGTCATATAACTCAGAATTTAATTCCACTATTTAACTTCATTTCACAGAGTTCCAGAAGCACTATGGAGCCTACTTTCCAAAATTGTAATATTGCTTTTCGATTTTCTATAAATTTCAAAAATCGAAAAATACGGTGGGGCAGCATGAAAAGGAGCGTTAAATATATAGGGTGGTTACGTAACTCAACGAAAACTTCGAGGGATAAGTACATTAAAAAAAAATAAGGAAAATGTATAGTTACCGGTGTAGGAATTTCATCGACTATCGGAGCCAGAGGCTACCGGAAGCAAGGGAAAATTAACTTTAGACTTATAGCTTCTTATTTCTAATACCACTAACAACAGAGCTGATACGGCATTGTATCATCAAAAACACACTCTATCCAAAAATGCATATTCCAAAACTGTATGATGGGTGCGCAAGGAATTTCCCAAAGAATGTAGATGATTCTTGGAAATTCTCTGTAGGGGGAAATGAGCATGAATAAGATGACTTTCCGCGTGAGTACAGATGACATATGGCATCACCGCCATCCACCTAGGCAAATGACATTCAATCTCTCTGATAACTAACAAAGAAGAGTTCCATGAATGTATGCAATGCTTATGCAGGCAAACATTTTTATTTTTAGTTACTTAATTTATTTTATAAAATAGTTTTTATTTTTCTAAATCCTTCGGCATATGGAATCTGTTTGAGATATCGACTTCGCAAACGAATTATTGTTACCAGCTAGCAGTGCTGAAAATGGGGGCGGGGAACACAAGGAAACAGTTTCCCCAGTAAACTAAAATGCGTGCATAGGGGAAACGTAGGGGATCGAAAGTTCGAAAACTAATACAACAAACAATCGTTGTTTATGTATTCGATAGGCAGCTAAATAAATGACCCTTTGTCATCACTTATTGAAATTATTTGAAAGCTTAAAACATTCAGAAATATGCAAACCTGTTACTCCACGTGGAACAGACCAGCAACCCACATAGCATGTTAGCTTGTTATAAGGTTGTCAATCGTTATGATCTTGCTAAACTTGATATTACGTTGAATTTGGTAACTGAGCATGAAACAATCTTCTCGGAACAACTGGTTGTTATAACTAACCTTCGAGTTTGTTGGAAAAACTAGACATGCGGGAAAGCTTGTTAAATTTGAAAACTCATTAAATTTTATTTCGTTGTCTCGTCTGGTCTTAGTGCGCTAAAGCAACATCATGTACAATAAATTCTCGTCGTAAGCTAACATCCTCTTACTACATCCATCTCCTGTGAATCTGATGAACTAACTATAAATAGTTAGTAGGTCGAGGGAAGTTAGTAGGTAAAAGCGAAGTAGGTCGAGGGCTCAGTGGTCTCATGACTACAGCATCTGATCAGTATTGCAAAGCACGTCGGTTCGATTCCTATCCGGATTAAAGTTTTTAGTTTCTTCTTCCCTATCCTGTCAAAGCAATTTCAACCCTGATTTTTGTAGACTGCTGGATTCAACCTTATTCGCCTGAATTGCTAAGCTTGCATTAAATTGTCGCACTTGTCAAAGGAAACTTGATTTACTTTTGAGTCAGGAAAAAAATGTTTTGTACGAAGTGACACTTCAGAACGATTAGCCATCATTGGTGGGAAACTTATATCCCATTGACTGAACGGTACGAAGAGGTCGAAGAACCTGCAGCCCTGAATCGATCCCGTGGAAAATATTTGAAGCAGTCTCTCACCTGGCACCCCAAACATACAACTGTGCAAAAAAGTGGCAAGAAATCTTCCGTTCGAGCTTTTCCGAACAAATCGCAGAACCATGTTTCAATTATGATGAGTAAGTTCTAACAGTATTACTATGAACACTGCAAAAATGAATTCAGTACTTCTGCTGCCGAGACCGAGACCATATGTCCGAGACCATCCAAAACGTATCCCCCCCCTCCAGCAGACAATTCCTAACTCTGCCCATGTCTGTACTAAAAAGAAAAGGCTATCGACTAAAATCGTCACGGCGTAAGAAACAGTGTGAAATCACGGACAAGTCGCACCAGACATCCCTACAATCTGCTGCTGACAGCGTAACACAATAGAAAGCATCCCCGCTCCATCTCCTCTAGGCGGAGCCACACCGGCTCTTATCTCGTGGCCACTATAATGTTCGACCAAAAATGGCGGTTCCTAAGTAGTTTTATTTCTGCTATAAATTTAGAATCCCTAAAATCCTTTTGTGTAGACAGTAATTCATATTAATTTTCAGTTGGCAAAATCCTTTCATTTGATACCCCATGTGAGCTACTATACAAATCTTCATTTTGTCATACCTCATTTTTGGGCGTTCAGCATCCCATTTTTTTTTGGGGGGGGGAGGTATCCTATAATAAACATTTCTTTTGACCAAGGAAAATCATGCAATACATAACACAAGATCCAAAATAAGTTCAGAAAATTAGTCTAAAACAGACTCTTAACTGAAGTAAATTAAAATTCCATACTCAAATGTTTCTGAATCCGCCATTTTGAAAATAGCAGAAATAAACGTGTTCTCGTGGTTGGAATTTGTCGGATGTTGAGAAAGTTGCACTCTGGAGTTACTGTTCAGACGTTTTTGTTCCAATTTGTTCTCGGTTTATCGGCAATTCTATCGCACTATTAATAATTCGGCCAAACAGTCATCACAAGAAATAGGTTGAAAAGCCTCTACATCTCTTCATTTATACACAATAAAAACAAAACTAGAATACAATGCTCGCTCGCATGTATTTTATCTTTCTAGCTATTCCTGAAAAAATATGCCATTCGATATATACGAAGTCAATGTCAACGCTTACCTGTATCTGATGCCTCTGTAATGCCTCGCTATCCTCAGAATTAGCGGCGTTTCCTAAGAAAAGAAATGGAAGAATTTCCACAGGGAAGTCTCTGTCTTCCTCGAGTCCCAGCGAGGAGTCGCAACGTTCCTCTTCGTCCGAACTGCCAGACGCAGAGGCTGACGCTGAACCAGAACCTGAACTAGAGATCCTTAGGCTACGGAGACCCATAAGAGGAACTACGTCCGATGCATCGCTCTCACACCACTCAGGATATTTAATACGAAATCCTGAAAAGCCACCTGCAATTAGAACAGATAATCATGATTTATGAATAGTGATTAATTCTTATCTATGAACATAGTACATTTCCAAATTAACGGGCCCAACAAAATTACTCATCTTAAACAATCATGGAAACAGCTCTGAATTTCTCATTTGTTTCAAATTAGAATATCAAAACTGGATGTATATGAGTGGGTCGTTTTCAAAATTCTTGCCACATCAGAGTTTTGAAGTTTTAATAAATCAACTTTTCAAAAAATTAAAAGTATTTGGTAGGGTGTTATATAGACATTCTAGTGCTGCACACTTGTAGTGGTATGTTAAATAATTCACAAGTACATAATGATTCACCCAGTGGCGTAGGTAAGGGGGGGGGATATATCCGCCCCCTGACTCTACCTTTATGAACTTAGAAAAAGAGTATTTCTAGAAGAAAAAATTAAGCTATGTTTGGAAACATAATTGTTAGTTAAAATATAAAATTAATTGTTAGGGTGGTAACAGCACTCTAGCTTACGTCCGTCCCGATATAAGTGTAAGTTTATTCATGAACAGACATGGGGCGCATTGTACATTCTGCGTTGTAGTTTCACATTTAGGTAGATGTGGTAAATAACCTTTAGGACAGCCAGTAAAATAAAAATAAAAAATCGACAATCATATCGATAGAGCCAGTAAGAAAAAAAAAGAAAATTTCTTGACAATAGTGAAGAATGTAGTAATTTCTGTACTGATAGTCCCAAAGAGGGTAAAACGAAAAAACAATTGAATATAAAACATTTAAAATCTATGGGTGAAGCAGTTACTTTCCACGTCGAGACTAAGAGCCGTCCTCGTTACATTAGATATGAATTATAAATTAAAATTACACATATTGAAAAGTTTCGGTTGTAAGATCTAATGTGACCTTTCAGATCATTACGGCGAAGATAAATTTTGGTAAATTTTATTTTCTATGGGCAATATATAGTCACTTTTGACTTCGGCCCGTCACGATTATACGAGGTCAACGCTTGTTAAATTTCACAAACATCCATGCCCCAGGCAGCATGCGAATCTGCAACCTGGCAGATGCTGACCTAATGCCTCAGACCTCACGACTACCTCAGTCGGCTATAAGGGAAGAAGAGTTGAGAAAATCAATTATTGACATTCGCGATCAAGTTTCAATTAAGGAATTTTTTTACTAAGTGCAGCTAAATTTATTTAAGATTTTCTGCACTAGCGGATGAAATTCTTAATATCACCTACATGGGAAAGCTTTGTTGTTAATTACGTCAATGATGAGTATGTGATTTCTTAATAAGCAGTTTATTTACGTGACTCAGTAACAATCTGGCAGATCTTCCCCTACCGTGGTGTTGGTTAGGAAAGATATGAAGAAACAATATCGGGATTTAGCGAAAACAATTTATCAAATCAGATAAATTTGGTGTTAATTACTAGTTCTTATTTTATTAAGAATATGATGCAGGTAGCAGTTTGCTACGAAATATAAAATTATTCAAGACATACCGTAATAGTACCCTGCTGTGATTTATGTATATTGTGCAACACATTCACTCAATGTGGGAGTATTTAAGACCATTCATATTAGACTGACATTGAAATACTTAAGATCAATTGGAACACTTATATTTTATGTCCGCTTAAGGAAAAAGCATTTTTGTGGGATTATGTAGAGTGCAAATGTTTCGCCTCTAACATAAAAAAATTAAGTACGAGAAGACTGATATAAAAGAATAACACAATCCATTATTTTAAAGAATTAACCTAATTTGTGTTCAAAGCAATTATTCAAATTTCTTTACTGAACAATTCCCCAAGCTCATATTGAAGGCATGTAATGGATTTAATACATTTACAATTTATTTGCTATCTTTATTCCATTAAATTAGTATTTCGCTACGATTACCCGTTGTATACATTTTTACAAAAGGAACACCTTCACTTATTGAAGCTGTGAATAATGTCAAAGATACTGTTATAAAATTCGAAAGAGCTAAAGCAAATTGTCTGAAGGAAGGCAAAGCAAGTCGCAGTATATTTGAGTTTGGAAGAATCTATCAAAATATTTACAAAAATACAGAAAATGAGCTCTAATTACAGTAATATACTTGCTCTTTCACGCATGTGTCCCGAATTTTTCTTGGGATTTTATACGGATTGGGAAAGGTTCAAAGAGGATCTGGATATGAAATTAGATAACAAATATAATGTCTTTTAAAATTGCACCGACAAACTTCTGGAGGTGATTCCTCAAACCAAAAGAAGACGAAAGTTTCTCAGACAAAATTCAAAATGTATATATACTCGAAGCTACAGGGTCCCGAAAGCATGGGAAAATGAACTTCAGAGTTTCATATACCTAACATCACGAAAAGTAGGTGGCATGGTTCCGTCAAAGACTTTAAATCTGCACTATCCCAAAATGCATATTTCAAAAATCCACAATGGGCACGCAAAGGATTCCCCAAAGGAATTAGGGGATTCCCAGAAATTCTCTAAAGTAAAGATGGGTCAAAATGCGCATCAATGAGACGGTTTATATCAGGAAACAATAATTTGTTTGCGCCAAGATATCTCAAGTGAAGCCTATACACCGAACGATTTTCTGAGAGAAAGAAATGCGTGGATGCATAACAAGCAGGAGTAAGAATTGCATAATTTCGAATGTTTTATTTATTTGTTATCAAAGAATATGAATACCATTGCCCGATTGGATGCAGAGACGACGTGTGCCATCTTTACTTACACTGGAAGTCTCATTCATGCTCATTTCGACCTACCTCTACTTCAGAAATATTGCGGAATCCCCTACTTCCGTTAAGGAAACTCTTGCGCGCCCATTGCGGAATTTTGAAATCTGCATTTTTAAATAGAGTAGGTTTAAAGTCTTTGAAGGTACCACCATGTATCAGCTCTACCGTTCCTGGTGTTATAAATATGGAAACCTAAGGTTCATTTCCACACGTTTTCGACACCCTGTAGCTCTGAAACTATGCATATTTTAAAAATCTGACAAAAGAACTTTCGTTCTGTTTTGATATGAGGAATCATCTCCAGAAGTCGATGTAATTTTAAAACACGAAGTGTACAAATAAATCGGAATTTCGGAGAGGTCCTCACCCTCTAAACTCTCTGGCTGGATACGTCACTGAGCTGTATGGAAGAACAGTATCGGTCTAGAATATCTAATACAGTAGCTACATAAATCAACTTCCTAATATAGTACAGTATACCGTAATCTAATACAGTAGCTACATAAATCAGCTATCAGAAATGATAATATATTACAAAAGTGTTATTTGACGATTTAAAATGAAGGAACTGAACACGAAAACAAAACTCCCACAGTTGGCACAATTTTAAATTTTCTTTGTATACAAAATATTGTAGACTAATTGCAACTTTCGAAAGCGAAACTAATAAAAGTGCAATGGAAGCATATGAGATTTCCTAACTTTTAAAAAGTGCTTCAGATTTTGTACAACCTGACCTATATCTATGCCAAAGATTATATTTTATACTCTGTAATAAATAAATGCGTATATCTTTGAAAAATTAGAACTTTCAAATGTGATTGGTAGTTTTACAAAAAAATAAAAATAAAATAAAATAAACAGGTGAGTTGGTCAGTAAATGTTGGTCGAGAAACTCTTCGCCCTTGACAAAATCCATATGTTTCAAATATGGTTAAATTTGTATTATTAATAGAATCATTACTGAACTAAGCAGACTATGAGGATATAATTCATGCATTTAATACTTTTCCGCACAATATTTGTGCTGTTCTAAAATTATAGAAAAATTCCCCGAAATATATTACTTTTAAGAAATTGGTTGTGTTGCATAGTTGCCAAGGATATGATTTTCTAAATATCCCCTCCCTAGGGAAATTCCTATCTACGCTACTGGACCCACCCTCTTCAGGTGAATTTCAATATTTTTCACAAAATGATAGGTAACTCGATCACTACAATAAACAACGAAATATCAGCAAATCAAAATGACTCTTTGCCATAAAATTATAAACGTAAAGAAAAACGAGGGAAATATAGAGGGCAATTCTATAAATTACGTTCACAACCCACATCGAATGGAAAATACATTGAAATCACCTCCCATTGCGTTTTCTCAATACAAGTGAAAGAGAGAAGTGTAGTCAATTATATGCTCAGTTATTCTGACACATTCTTTTATAATTACGATAATTCATATTTTCAAGATGTTATTAAGCATATAATCCACTGACTGATGAATTCCTTAAAATAACTGAGCTAAAAACAATGACTCCATAAGTAAATAAAATGTATATTAAAATGCATCAAACTGAAATGCCTGAAGATGTATAGTTCAAAAATATGCTTTCTAACAAAGACAACACATTAAATGTCAATATTCGACTCAAGAGTGCTTATCTTAGTTTCAACTCCTACCGTGATCTCCATATTTTCCTATCTCCACCCACTACTAACCACTGCGTAATCATTGACTCGTTAAAAACAGCTGAAGATATAGCTCTGTCACTGTCACTTTTGCACTTGATTTCAGTCACGTAGTATCTCCACGCTAGGTGTAAGACCATGTTGCATCATTTTGTTCCGCAATTTGTATGCGTATTACAGCCTTTTTTTTTTCAATCGTTCATTCGCAAGGGTACAAAGGAACAGACAAAACCACATTGATACATTACCTAATCAAATTTTCATCGATAAAAGCACCAATGTAACCAAAATTTTTCATACGATGAGCTATCGACACAATTTTCTCTACAGTAAGTGTTTATTGAATAATATTAAGTGGAACCAACTGACAAAAGTTCTCTGAAATGTAATACGAATGACAACACATGTCCTAAGCTATCCCTCCTTCACAGGACTACATGCAATTAATAAAGATGAAACAAAACAGTATCCAAAGCATAATGGGTCATTCCACATCCGTTCAACCAAGACTTTTAATCCAGTATCTCCGATTTCGATGAAATGTGGTAGTGCTATAGAACTTTTTGTGCTGATTTCCTTCCAATCTGTAAATTTTATTGCAATCGCACCAGCGGTTCCAAAGTTCATTTCAAAAACGAAAGAAAAAATCAAATTGTTATAGTCGCGACATGCAATTTTCGCATTGTTTTAAAACACTAAAAACGAAATATCTCGATTCCTATTTACGCTAGAAACATGTTTCTTTTTTAAAAAAATTAGATTGTCTTGAAATGATCAAACAGCAACAATACATAAAGTTATGACTTAGCTGTTAGAATATTTACAAAAGTAAAATGTCGCAAAGAAAACTAAAACGCCATTTGTATGTAAACTTCAAAATTGTATAACACAAGGAATGCAATGATTTTTTTTTTCTTTGAAAGCTCATTACATCTATTTTCATATGTTAAAAAAGGGGAATGGACATCAAAGCATTAGGGAGAAAAACTGTAATATAATAATTGTACATGTAAAAAGTAAAATGTAGCCTTACACTGCTATCTTCATGTTTCAGGTTTCACGATATGTTGAGTCGGAATGATTATGTGCTTAAATGATGGAAGGTGTTGTTTCATGCAGTGTTGGAAAATTAACAAATATTATGAAAAACTTTTTAAAGTAACCTAACGGGCCACAGCTCCATGTGTCATGAATTTTCGGAAAATCAAAAAATTTCCCGGGGTTTAAAAATTTTCGAAAATTCCCAAAATCCGGGATCTTCGAAAACGTTTGAAAACACGGAGCACGGTGGGAGGTTAGGATGGGCCTGACTACTAGGGTTCAAATTATTTAACGAAAGAGTTATTTTCTATTTGACGGAAAAACAGGTCTATCAAAGCCAAATCCTACCACATTACATAACCAAACCACCCCTTATCCCTCCGAACTGTTTTCCCGCTAAATAGAAAATGACTATTATATAATTTGAACCTAAGTAGTCGGGGGGGGGGGGGACAAGATTCCCCTGCCTCCCATCGCCTTGTGTTTTTAAACATTTTCCGGAAAATCTTTGATTTTTTTTTTATTTTTCGAAAGTTCGAGAAATTTTGAAAGTCCGGGAAGTTCCACAAAATCTGTTTTTTAATTTACGGATATTTGAGAAATTTGGAAAATTCCTACTAGAAATTACCCGCATTTTGGACTTTTCGAAAATTTTGAGTTTTTGAAACTTTTCCCGAAAATTCATGGCACATGGACCTGCAGCTCACATGTGTCCTCCTCGGGTATCGAAACCGAGATGGGGGACCAAATTTTGGATTTTAAAAAATGACAGTCGAATTCATTATATGTCTAGGTATTTCTCAACGAAATATGAAGAAAACTATAAGCCAAAATATTAATATTAAAACTAAACAAGTAGATAGTAATTAAGACTTAATAACATTTCAGTATATTGTCATTAGAACTATACGAAACACTGCACTAACCTAATTGAAGCGTCTAAATTCAGTTTCTGAATTCGACTATCTAAATAGCCCCCAAACCTATACTAACAGGAGCATAGCACAACTATCCCACAGTCTTCTTCTAAACTTTCAGTATCTTTGAAAGTCACAGATCAATTATACTCTCCATTCCAGAACACATCAACTAACGGAAACGAAAATTACCATCCTTAACAGCACTATCAGTCGTATGCAAGTTACAACAGACTACATGCAAAGACCGCCATGATCGATCACCCAACGCGATCGAATCTCGCACTGTCGAGAAAATATCTATCAAAGTACCGAACATGTAAATCCAAACATAAGCAAGCTTCTTGAGTAGCGCGTACACTGATCACTAGGGCCCGGAAGTTGAGGAAAAGTCATTTTTTAAACGAGTGCCCAAAGACGAGGTTTAACTATGTTCATTTTGGGTCATTGTAGGCCAGAAAATAGTGGGTTTTATTTGTCTTTCTTTGCCTTTTTTTTTAATGGGTATTAACGGATTTTTCTGCACTTCATCTTCCGACTATATATTTACTGGCCATTCTCAACTCGAATCACCACCACCTCGGGCGGTTGCCTGGGACGCCGCCGTCAGGGTGGAAGGAACCTATTTTTTTTTTTTTTTTTACTTTTTTTGTACAGTTGCAGCATCTTCTTTATCCACCACGGAGAAAAAGGAATTATTTGAGCACTAGGGTGCGTGTTGTATGTTTAGCGCTGGATGGCGGAACTTTGCGCAGACCATAACGGATGCTTGATACTATACTGCAACTCAGAATCGCATTAGTACCAGCCTCTCCCATGTTTTGAAAAATGGCCTTTAAATAATTAAAATCACTGTAATAAAATGTGAACTATAGGCTAGGACTAGCAAAGGGGCAAAAAGTCTCTTTTCCCGGGTGAAATTTGCATGTTCATGTTATTCTCTCACACTACTGCTGCCCGAGAGAAGCTAAAACTACTGGTATCGAGCGGCTATATAGCTCAGTTGGAAGTCAAACGGTGATAAACCCACTTCACCTTTTATGGCTTTGCGTGTTCGGAGTCAGAATTTTCGAAAATCGGGATTCCGGATCCACAACTACACTACCACCCAACCAGGGCCGTACCCAAGGGAAGTGCACCCGGGCACGTCCTCCTCCCCCCCCCCTTTCGACCGATTCATTATGTTTTCGAAACAATCATACATTAACGTACAGAATTTTTACATATTTATGTTGATTGTTAATAAAGTATACATAAAATTCACTCTCTACCCTCTTTATTTATCGACTTTAAAAATAATTAAATCTTTTCTTTACAGTGAGCTGCAGGTAGTACCAATTTGTCCTATTTTCTTGTCTTTTGTCCCGAAATGGAAGTCACAGTAATGGCTGGTATTCAAATGTAGTACTAGGCTCGTTCTTCACAGCTATATTGTGTGGGGGGATGTCGGAACAAGGCCTTTGTCCACAAAGCATTTGCGAGCAGGGCAATCTTATACAGTGGAACCTCGATAACTCGAATTCCTTGATATTTTGAATTTTATTCATTCCCCTTTATTTTCCCTATTCCACACCGTGTTAATTTACCTCTACAAGCCGAACCTATGAAAACTTAGGTAATTCGAATTTTTGTTGTTTTCTGAACGTGCCCTTCAGCCTCTATAACTGGAAATCTCCTGCCTGAAGACCTCTACAAGTCGAAGTTACAGTATAAATATAAATTACTATCTTAGGCTTCAAAGACAATCAAAATTTTAATCGCCTTGCGAACATCTTTGATTTTTCCGTTCTTTTGCAAAGTAAATAATCAGAAATCAGCTTTCGCTGATTCAAAAATAGAAACAAGATTTATAATGTAAAAATATTGGTCAGGTATATACGAATATTAAATATTATTCAACATTTTTCTTAGTTCATCAGGACAAGTTTTAAAACCGGAAGAATCATGCAATAGTCTATTAGAATTGTCTATTCAGGTGATTCTGTAAGAACAGTTCCTTCGTTTTTTTTTTTTTTTTTTTTTTTTTTCATGAATAAAAACGAGTTCTTACTTAACGTAAAATCAAATATACAGCCCTTATTTTCTAGCATTCTGGACTGGAATTCATTAATGCTTTCTGTAAGTTGCTCTTAAATCGCCTCAGCATCAAATATCTTGATTCTTTAAGAAGAATCAAACCCGGAACCATGTGTACCAAGTGCAAAAAGCGTGTTAACTACGGTACTGTTAAGAAGGAGCATTATTATGTACATGAGACAGAGAGATAGTTTATTTGTGCACCTCCCTTAACAAAATGCTGGCTATGGGCCTGCACCCAACTTCTATATAACGCAGGAGTAATCCGGATGCGTCCGTATATGTATTATAGAAGTCGCTATTTACGTACGTTTTTTCTTATCTTTACTTCTTTCTCTTAAAAGTTTTGTAAGGAAATTACTTAAATTTCTATTCATATACAGACATTTTGAAATATAATGAAACTTTGATATAATCAACTTGCTTTTCGAAGAAAAAAAATGAACTGTTTTCTTCACTTCCTGAATCCACATTTAGAAAAAGCAAGCTACTTTACTAACACTTGCACAAGTCATATAATAAACACAAGATACTTTCTAAAACAAAATGCACTTAAGAGTTTAGGTGATAAACATACACTTGTGCAAACGTACAGTAAATAAAGGTCACCTGTTAAAGCACGGAGACAAAAGCTAATGAGAGGTAGAATCATTCCACACTTCTCTCTTTCTCCGGCCTGAAGACCAAAAAGAAAATATCTCAAAAAGAAGAAAAAGTTACATGAAACTGCTAATAAACTATTCCGTTACATTGTCTTACTAAGTTTTTACAAGAATTTGTAGCTGCATTAGTAACAATCAGTAGCAAACAAACACCAAAGAAAAAGAAATAAACACTGTGGATACTATTACTCCTCCCATACGCCAAAGGAAGTTCATTGTCAAAGATAACTGTAATAAAGCATTAAATGGACACTTCATGCACAAAACAATCACAAATACATTTAACACAAAAAAATACAAAGATTTCAGTGCGTATTTGCACATTGGTTTGGTGTAGGTATCGAAGTCAAGAAAACAAAATCCAAAAGGCAAACAGTGGTAATGAGAGTAGCATGTCCAAATTCACAAAAGTTATTATAGTATAAAAATACTATGCGCAAAAGTCGTGGTGTTAGTAGACTGAAAACGGGCAAATAAATAGATTCGCTGAACTGAAATTTGAAATCAGTTTCTCCCTGGTGTTGGTGTTGTTGAAGTGTGAGTGCAGACTGCAGACAGTGCAAGAATTCTACAAGGAAAGACCGTACCGTTACCAGACTGCAAACGATCGTGAAAATGAAGGTCGCTGAACTGAAGTCAACTTCTGTTTATTTTCGTTTAGGCAATAACGTGCCTTGGAGAGTGCAAATATCACATGGGAAAATGTGGTCTTACCAGACTGAAAACAGCAAGGTAAATGGAAGCTAGCGAACCGAAATCTGAAGTAGGTGTCTTTCTATTTGCCTTGGTTGAGGCGCTAGCCTCCGTTAGAGACGAAAAAATGAAATTGAGAGGTCCAATGGCGCCTGCAAGGCTGAGATACACCAATGCTTGGCCTACAGTGGTCGATTCTAAATGTGCACCGAAGTCCGTCGCCAGATACTAATAGGGGGGTATGTATCCCCGCGGGCAACAATACACACCTCACGACTCTCAATGCTAATAATAAGGTTGTCAACGTTTCTCCATAGGTCAACTGTTAACAGAGAGCCCTTTTGTTGACCCAGAACATCCTACATGCGCCCGATAAGTTTACGATCAGTGAACCTTCCAGGCCAAGTCACTCTTGCAAGTACCAGTTGCCTAGATGTGCTTTGTGGAAACGGAAATTAAGTCTTGCAAAATGAATACTTCGCTGATCTTCCATGTACATTGTCTAAGGTGACGATCCAAGACATCATTCCTATATCGATGAGCTATTATGGTTCTACGCGGCAGCGCATATAGCGGAGTGTCCTTCAAGAGAAATGTCAATAAAAAACTGCACCTCCACACATGCCCCTTCCATTAATGCTGGTGCTTCTCTACCGATCAGTATTCGTCGAGAATTACTGGCCAGAGAAAATCGATACTCGCAAAGTGAAGAGTCAGTTGACATGTATTCTTGCCTCATGTAAACGCATCCTTCTGTGTTCTTGGGTAAGTGGTACACACAACGCTAGTGTCCAGGTATCCAACACACCTACGTGTCGTCGTCTGCTTGTCGTCCGGTGACAGCAACAACGTCTGCATGTAGTTGATTTCCACCCTGGCCCGACCTCGCCGGGCCATGCTAAAAGTTTCCCGACGCCTAGCCGGACAAAGCAAAATCATGTTTTGGCTCGATATTATAAGCATTTTCGTAGCCCCTGCAAGCTGTGGACAAAGCAAGAAAATGAAACAGAAACCAACCCTTGAGATGCGTTGATATGGAGGGCCCGTTTCTTTCGACTAGACAAGCGAGGCATGTCGCCTAGGTTAAATGCGGTCGGCCTCCACTGTGCCTCCGCGAGATACTTTCTGCTGTATGGAACGTGTTCCACATGATCCTACTGGCCACGGAAGGACCGACACTGAACCACCTAACCACGTCGCCCTAGCACTGACCTATTTCTAATCGCCTTATGGTATATCCTACTACAGGTCATTATCAGCGAAAATGCATTGTCTTGTTGGCTTCGACCGTTTCGTCGCACCTACCTTCTCCTACATACTTCACAAGTAGTCGGAAACAACCGTTCTATGGCCCTATGTAGAAAACCTAGAACTCTGCTACTGCTCTGTCACACGCTTCCGGAATGTATTTGTACTCTCGTAATAGGTTTTGACTTAGTTATAGGTAGCATTTCCCCATATTTTGTGCTCTGTGCAACTTCTCATCTTTGTTCCTTAATTAATGACGAAGAGTTCATTTGTAATAAAACAACAAGATATGTTTTATTATAGAGTACACAAGATAGCATCCTGTTGGTTATACAACCCTTCATTCAAAGTCGGTTAGTCATCCACACGCGTTTGAAAGTCGGTTAGTCATACCCTCAAACACGTAATAGCCGCCACTGTGTGTATGGTAAGAACACTACAGTTTTATAACAAACTCAATATCGGGTTTAACCAGAACTCTACTCATATCTAGGTACTTTGTAGTAAGCGATTTACGAATTTCTTTCGTGTAAGATTTTGGTACCATTTTTTTTAAATTGCATTTATTCATGGCCTTTAGGCATATATGGCTCAGGCCACGCGAAAACCTCGGTCATTGGTATCGAACCCAGGACCTCCCGAATGCGAAACTGACACTCTACCAACTGAACTACGGCTATTCGATTGTTTCGCATAAGCAAACAGAACAGTGATTGAGTAAGGTCTTCGATATATATTTTTTTTAATCTAGGCTGAGGGAAAGGACTTGAACTGAAGCAGGTTTCAATAATTAATTCAGTTTGTTAACGCGAATCTGCCTTTCAGCTTGTCTGCAAGTCTGACTAATGATTACGACGGTTATGACTTACGAGGACAACCTATTCTATGATATATGTGCTGTATTCAAATAAAAATATTCATATGAACAAAAGAATGAAAACTGCAAATTACTGCAACACTTTTTTTCACAGGCGTAATTGGATAACTGTAATTATAATTTGGAAACTGATGTAACTGCAAACTGCATAATCCCGCAATCGGAAACTTTTACTTGTCTAACCTGAGGCACCAGTTAATTAGTAGTTATTTTTACAAGTTAGGACAGGAAAGCTTTAAAAATTCAAAACAAGGGGAAATATTTAAAGCAGAAAACTGTTCGTAACCGAACATGTAATTTAATTACAGAAAAAGTAATTAATACTTTTTTTGTTACGTTTTTACTTTATACATCGGTGAAAAACTTACAATTGTCAAACTGCAACTTTCAAGATAATCTACAATGCCGAATCCGACGTCCACAAACAAATGTAATCTTCTGCAAGTAGAACAATACAAGATTCGGCGAATATTGGAGCGAATTATTTCTTGGGAATTACTTAAATCACTTTAAAATAAATTCTTTAAAAAGTCACACTTTATAAGCAATATTCATTGTAAAATCTAACAAGCTACTGAATGTGGAGGTCGTTTGTAATTACCACTGCATTTACATGTCATCCTGTGTGTTCCGATGAACGGAATTTCATGGCTCTGTTATTTATTTGCCTCTCTTTTACGGTGGTGAAACAGGAATTTTGCAGTAGGGCGGTGGCCAGAACTGGGAAACGAACACTGATGACTGAAGGGTCTCACTTCAATAGTCATCGATGAATACACTTAGGAAAATTGGGACGGGTGGGGGATCACACTCTATGGTTAAGAACAGGCGGCTGAATTTCATCGGTGGAGAACAAGCACCGAAGACGATTCACGTAGTGAACGTCCCTTGACCAAGAAGAACAAGTTCGTTTTAAATAATCGTCGAATGACTTATGACATATTGTCTTAAACGGCGAATGAAAAATCCCGCAAAGTAAAGGGTAACCTTCAGGGTTTGCCAAGGTGGGCCCAAACCACTTCAAAAAACTAATTTAAAACCCAGTGGGGTTTTCCATTGAATTGTATTTTCAAATGATTCCTGAAATAAGAACACAGAAGTGCATAATTATGAAAACCATTGCATTTTAGATTGTTAGAATGCAATCAC
>JAGDQP010036334.1:0-19116 GCA_022664845.1 Lepisma saccharinum | reverse complement strand
AAAAATATAAGTCATACGATCATATATTCTGATTACCGCATGGATATACTTTTCATACTTTTATTTTTTCTTCACTGAATGGTTCTACATAGGATGTTATTAAAGATTCTTCTATTAATCCCAGACTAGGTTTCAGTCAAGCGCCGGCACATTGTATTTCATGTATTATTTACGCTCAATTTTGATTCGCTTATTCCGATTGATACAGATGGTAATGTATATACAGATGAGGACTCTCATACACTTTTGAGTGTTTGAGTGTAGTGAAGAAAATAATTCCATAGTTAAAGAATCAGCCATAGTTAATCCTGATGCTAATAGTTTTCAAACCTCGCTTTTCAATATCAAAAATTAGTACTCCAAGTTCGAGATTTGTAAATTAATATTTAAGTAAGCATATATTTGGTTTAGAATGGATAGAACGAGAAGTTGAATATGTGGAAGTTAAAACATACTTAGTAACTATACCTCGTACAGTGAAAGTGTATATACATATAGAAGATATTAATTGTCCAAAATATGATGCTTTAGCATTTTCATCACAAAGTTCTGCTCATCATCTTCGTCAGTTTACAAGTTTTCGGTGTGCCTTAAACGAAGCTTCAGTGTATGTAAAGTTCTTAACATATTATCATCTACATTCTTTTATCTTAACTAAAAGCAGAACAGTGTATGAACCAACACCAATTAGTAAAACTAGTTGTGATATGGTATGATGAGATTATAAAAGTTATACTTCAGGACTGTACTTATGCAATAACACTTCCTGGAATATATTCGTCAAATAGGTCAAAACAAATCAAATATCCAGCTGCACTCATTGTAAATTTAAGTCCATCATATTCTCCTGTGACTCCTTGGACTGCTATTTATGTTAATGAAAATGGTTGAGGAGAATATTTTGATAGGTTTGGAAATGAACCTACCAAACCAATTGTGAAATTTATAAATGTAATTGTAAAATATATGCAGTAAATAAAACCCCGCTTCTGCATGTTAATTCTATACTTTGTTGATTGTTCTGTATTGTATTTACTTATTTCAGTTTACGAGAATGAAATATATTATATACTTTTTATACTATGAATCTGAAGAAAATGATGCAATTGTAAAATCAAAACGCAATTGTAAAATCAGAGTCTCAAAATGCGCTTAATTTTATAGCGTTTCTTTCTCAGAGGGAAAATCACTTGTTTGATACACATTTGACCAGAAAGCTATTCAATAATAAACGCTTATGGATTGCCTACTCGTGTATTCGCAAATCTGGGAAAAATTTCGAGTCCACGCTTCAAGAAAGTTTCTGAGTTATTGTGAAAGAAGTGGTCAAGTTTGAAGAGCATTTTGGTTACTAAAACAGATTTCTCGAAAAATGTTTAGTAGAGAACATCTAATGGAGCAAGTCAAAGGAATGAGGATGATGTGGAATAGGCTCCCGATTGCGTTCTTGGATAACTGCTTTTGTCATGACAGGAACCCCCGGTTGTTTTTCTTGAATCGGTCACCGTGGTGTCTAAGCAGTTAGCAATAAATCTCAGCAATGATAATTTCTTTCCTACGGAGCAATTAATAGAATCCACGCCTTCCTTGTTCCACGTCAAGCAGAACATTTTCTTGCATGCAGCAGATCCAGCATTTGCACGGGATTTACTTTTTGATTCTACGGTTCTACAATTCCTCATTTAGCTTGAAATTATATAAAGGCAACATTTGATACAAGAAAATTATTTTCTTACTATAATTTTGCGGATGTTTTACTTGACATACATGGCACAAATATTTGTAGCCGCCTCAACAGCGTTTGTTTATCCGTAGCACTGAAACAAAAAATAATGTTAAAAAATTAAAGAAATAGTCTTCTTAAAAAAATATTTTCTACAGTAGAAAATAATTTAGTTTATGCATGACTAAAAAGAAAGGCCAGCTCTCATATACAGCCAGTTTATAAATTCTTCAATTGGAATCCCCATCAGAATTTTCGTTGGCAATGCCACTTTCTATGACACTCCTCAGACACCATGTTGACCGATTCAAGAAAAACGACCGGGGGTTTCTGTCATGACAAAAGCAGTTATCCAAGAACGCAATCGGGAGCCTATTCCACATCATCCTCATTCCTTTGACTTGCTCCATTAGATGTTCTCTACTAAACATTTTTCGAGAAATCTGTTTTAGTAGCCAAAATGCTCTTCAAATTTGACCACTTCTTTCACAATAACTCAGAAACTTTCTTGAAGCATGGACTCGAAATTTTTCCCAGATTTGCGAATACACGAGTAGGCAATCCATAAGCGTTTATTATTGAATAGCTTTCTGGTCAAATGTGTATCAAACAAGTGATTTTCCCTCTGAGAAAGAAACGCTATAAAATTAAGCGCATTTTGAGACTCTGATTTTACAATTGCGTTTTGATTTTACAATTGCATCATTTTCTTCAGATTCATAGTATAAAAAGTATATAATATATTTCATTCTCGTAAACTGAAATAAGTAAATACAATACAGAACAATCAACAAAGTATAGAATTAACATGCAGAAGCGGGGTTTTATTTACTGCATATATTTTACAATTACATTTATAAATTTCACAATTGGTTTGGTAGGTTCATTTCCAAACCTATCAAAATATTCTCCTCAACCATTTTCATTAACATAAATAGCAGTCCAAGGAGTCACAGGAGAATATGATGGACTTAAATTTACAATGAGTGCAGCTGGATATTTGATTTGTTTTGACCTATTTGACGAATATATTCCAGGAAGTGTTATTGCATAAGTACAGTCCTGAAGTATAACTTTTATAATCTCATCATACCATATCACAACTAGTTTTACTAATTGGTATTGGTTCATACACTGTTCTGCTTTTAGTTAAGATAAAAGAATGTAGATGATAATATGTTAAGAACTTTACATACACTGAAGCTTCGTTTAAGGCACACCGAAAACTTGTAAACTGACGAAGATGATGAGCAGAACTTTGTGATGAAAATGCTAAAGCATCATATTTTGGACAATTAATATCTTCTATATGTATATACACTTTCACTGTACGAGGTATAGTTACTAAGTATGTTTTAACTTCCACATATTCAACTTCTCGTTCTATCCATTCTAAACCAAATATATGCTTACTTAAATATTAATTTACAAATCTCGAACTTGGAGTACTAATTTTTGATATTGAAAAGCGAGGTTTGAAAACTATTAGCATCAGGATTAACTATGGCTGATTCTTTAACTATGGAATTATTTTCTTCACTACACTCAAACACTCAAAAGTGTATGAGAGTCCTCATCTGTATATACATTACCATCTGTATCAATCGGAATAAGCGAATCAAAATTGAGCGTAAATAATACATGAAATACAATGTGCCGGCGCTTGACTGAAACCTAGTCTGGGATTAATAGAAGAATCTTTAATAACATCCTATGTAGAACCATTCAGTGAAGAAAAAATAAAAGTATGAAAAGTATATCCATGCGGTAATCAGAATATATGATCGTATGACTTATATTTTTATGAAATATACCAGTTCCAGAGAACAGGGTGTGATAATTTCGAATGTATAGCTGATTTAGATAATCTGGGGTAAGAGGAGCGGGAGGATAAAATTGGGAACCAAATTGAACTTGCAACTTGTTAATATTAAAAGTTTAAAACTGGAATTGATTTTCATGGTATATACCGTTGAATGCAGTGTTTGCAATATAACTTATAATCTGACCCTTTGGTACAATTCCAAGAAAAATATTATCGAGATTATATGAATCAACATTTGCAGGAATAGTATATACTCTTGTTTCAACTCTAGTCATTGGTAATTTTGCAGTATTATGACTCATAAAACTGCTTAATTGTAAAGCTAAATCAGTAGAAATATTAATTCGAAGAACATATAGAATAACATCTTCGAGTTTAACTTTAAATGTAAAATTTTCAGCTGTCATTAAAAAGAATGAATGTTTACTAGGACTTAGTTTTATAGGAAGATTGACTCTATTTGGAGGAATAGGATCTGGTCCAGAAATATCTGAATGGAGCCGTCCATACATATAAATGAATACGCTACAAGCAACAAGAGATTTTCGTTTATAATAACCAGCATTATTTTCATTTAGACTATTAATATTCCCTGCAGTATCCTTATACCACAATACAGTGATTAAATGAGTTTTGCTTTCATCTTCAGACTAATTCAGTAAAGGTACATAATATGTTCTGAAAGGGTATGTTGTATTCGAAGACGAAACTATTTTATCATTTAAAGAAATATTCACTTGACTAAAAAGTGAATGTAAGAAATTATTCGGCGGCGCTACATTATCTACCAGAATGGCCGGCGACCCTGCTGCTGCTGATTGTAAATTATCTTCATTTCCTCTTAATATTTTACACATGACATAAAGATAAATATGTGCAGGATGAATATATTCTTCAGTATCTCCAGGTACAAGAAATTCTATAGGTCCCTCAGAGGAAAGTGAAGAAATTTTTCGATTTGTTCGCAGTTTATGTCATAGGAACCGAAACAAAGTCGAAATCATTCGTACAAGATTAATTACTTATCGGTGTAAGAATCGACATATTTAAGTAAAAATATTTCTACCTTTCTTCTTTTTAGATACTCGTCGTCTTGTTTAATATCAGGTTCAATACGTACAGGAGACTTACGTTTACGTGCCCCTCTCTTACCGCTACCACTAAGCAACTGATTGACTTTATTTTCAGCTTTGGTTCTTGCTTCGCGAACTCGTGCTTTAAAATATTCTTTAATAGGACGGTTTTGAAGCATATGCCCTGCAACTTGAATTTCTGTTTGTAAAGCTTGTTGCCTTCAGCCTTTGACCCTTGTTTAATGAATGGCATAGCAAATCGAAATAGTCTTCGAAATAAACTCCCAATCCGATGTTCCCATTGATAAACAGGTCCTGCAAGGTAAGGTATTTTTGCATAACTACCTCTGCATAACTGTCTCTGCATAACTGTATAATTTTCAATTTGATGGGGCTTAAAGTGAAGTGTTACGGTCAATCTCCCAGGTGCGATTCGACCTCTATGATCCTTTAGTAGTATTTGTAGTGCCAAATGAATGTCTTGGAAGTCGAAAATAAGGTACATTTTGAAATGTTATGGTTTGTACTTTACCTTAACGATTATCGCTCATAGTAACAATTCGTTTAATTGGTTGTTTTATATCACCTACCAATTGAGGTTGAATAATATAAGTATAAACAAATACTTGAAGAAGATAGCCAATGTCTAAAAATGACTGTTTAGGAATACGACTATCTTTAAAATATTATATCAATATGTTCAAAACATAATTGAAATGCTAATATCGGTGATAAACGTAAATAATTTACACTGTGATCAACTTTTTCTGTGATTCTATGTGAATATTCAAATTTTATACTTTGATTTTTTTAAATTCATCTAACAGTTGTTGAACGGTGTTATAATATCCTTAACTTATTTTATGTTTAACACCATCATACGTCATTATATTTTGATCATTAATAATAGTATCGCACGTTAAGGGAATATGAATTTCACTTAATCCTACCATACACGAATAGAATGTATTCGATTATTAAGAATATTTAAAAATGTGTTCCACTATTATTAGAATAAGTTTTAATACTTCCATTAGAAGAAAGTGTAATGTAGAAACTATCGTCACTACTTTCAGATATAATTTTATTTAAAATATAGGGTTATGCTTGATGTTCCAAATTGAAATGGCAAGTTTTCCCCATGCACATCTTTTATGACTACATGAAGAGTATCAAAATATTTCCTTTCAACTTTAACATATTGCGGACAATCAAATATAAATGATAATCTTGAATTCCAATTTTTCGAATTAGTTTACCATAAAGAGGTTGATCTTTTACAATATCAATACATACATTAAATTCTGAAGGAATAAGATAATCAAGATTTGTGTGGCAAGCTGCTGGAACAATTAGAAACTTGAGTTTCATTTTCGGATTCATAGAATAAAAGTGAACTCTGCGTGTATTCGCTTTAGGATCATTACTAAATCCTAAAATATTTTGCAAATCCAGGACTCATGACGAAACGATATTCACGTTTAGGAATTCGTTTATGAGAAATATACACTTTATCTGTACTTTCCTCATATTGCATAACGATAGGATTTTGTTCTATTACTACAGGATCATCATTGATCATCCGTTCAACACTAATCATTTCTACATCATAAAACATTTTGTTAAGAATGCTACTTTCGTCAATTACATTTAAATTTTCTTTCTCCTCATATTCTTTTCCCATTTGTTTACGTAAAGTCGTAAGAATAGTATCTAAAATCGAATGTGTTGATTTATAATATGAGGGTAGAAATATTATATTATATTACATTTTATGTTTGTTCCTTAATTGAATAATAATTTGTTCTTCTTTTTGAGTATTATAAAAACTCCGTGGAATAGAAACTCCACTTAAACCTACCACCGAATTTTCCGTTGAAAGAATTGGCTGACAAAGTTTCGTTGTATACGAACTTGTTTTACTTTCAAAAATATTTGATGGTAAGGTAACATAAAACTCATCGGCTTGTTCCTGAGACAGCATGTTTACGATTGAACAGATTTTTGTTAAAACCAACTATTCATAGATGAGGGATAACTTATCCATTTCACCTAAATCTAACCTTTTCTACGTTTTAATACTTTTTCAATTAAATAAGTTTTCTGTTTGCCTACAAATATCTTTATAATTCTTGATGATAAAATGAACCTGTTATATGATCGCCACTCCAATCACCAATTTTATAAGTAATAGGATTACTTTAATACACTGGTCAACTAAAAATATTCCGCGAGGCTATTTTGGTAAATATCCTGTTTCTAATTGATGTTTATATTTACTTACTCGAACGAAATTCTCCACTTGAAATTTACATTTTTGCTTTACATACTTTTGTTGACCGTAAAATCTTTCCTAAACCAAATTTCATTAATATTAGAATAGTTCATTTCTGCTGGTGAATATTGAATTGAAGAACATTTCGTATGATTATATCTTTTTACAAGATCATGCAAAATATTAATATAACGATAAGAATTTCAGCAATAAAGAATTTATTTTTTTCTTTAAATGTACGAATAAAACGTTCGACGAAAGCAGCATTACTTGAAAGCTGATATTTTTTAAATAGACGTTTTACATGTTGATTATAAAAATCCTAAATCAGTTAATAAATCAGTTTGATAATAAAGTAGAGGTATTTTTCTTTCCCTAAATATTGATTCTATTACTTTTGACATGACAGGATCCGTTTTGTTTTTAACAAGAATACGAATCACATATCGGCTAAAAGCATCAATGTTACAAAAATATATTTATATAATCATCATTATACTTTGATACGTTTTGCATATCTGCTAAATCCATTTGAACTAGTGCTATACGTTTCTTATTCTTTCATTTACAAATTGCGTGGAGCTAATTGAAATGATGTTATATGCTTTACATCGTGATGAAAACTGACTCGAATTGTTTTATTCATGTCTTTCACATTTTCTCTATGTGCATAGTTTCATCTGTAAATATATTTGTACGTAGACGTAGGGCATCCGGTGTAAAGTGAGTTAAATCGAAAAGTAAACATGAATGGGGTTCAGCAGTAGCATTTTAAAACAAGAAATTTTTCAGTATTTTGAGGAAAATATTACGACGGAAAGCTGACAATACTGCTCCGCACTGCCAATTAGCCTGTACTGATTTTCATAATTAGAATACGGATGACCCAAACTCTTCGTAACTTTGATTGACTTCCTGTTAGCGCAAACCTTTGCGACTTTCCGTACCTATACTATTCGAACCTGTTCCTTTTTCAGACATTGGCAGTTTCATTTTAAAGTATCTCAAATAATACAGTAAAGTTCCTCTCAATAAAGTCACTTTTATTTCTCCACATTATTTTACAGAATTCCTTGCTTTCAGTCAATAGTGCATACTAAGATAGGCTAGAAGCCTAGTTTAATAGATACTTCCTTCCAGGAGAAATAAAAGTACAGATGCACATTAGTTTCAGCATGACATTTGTTCTTGTCTTCACAATTATTAGTTTTCACATATCACGGATTATCAATACATTTATGTTCCATATTTATTTTATATACACCTACTTATGCACTCTAATTATAACTGATCAATACCATACCATCACTAATTATAATATAATTAATTACGTTAGAGAGAAATAAAATGCACTTTAAACAATTGAGTACATTACATATATCAATAAGAAGAAACTTTGACCTCAAATTTGATAGAAATATCGTTCGATTACATGTAAATGGTTTTCATATTACAAGATGGTGGTGGATTGTAATGGTCCTTCAGACATCCATTAAGATATTCTGAAAGAAATAATGTTATTGAAATGTTTGCAGCATATTTATTCTTGTATTCAATATTAACGATTTGAAAAGAAAGAAAGTAACCAGATTTGGGCGAAAAACAAAAACAGTTGTAATTTTATGAGAGATAAAAGCTCTGGAGTTAAAACATTGTCCGAGTTTCGCTTCGGTTTTGTTCTGAGGATTTGTGAAGAAAAGAAGTTTTGTGGTGTGCCACTTTTGCGTGTTACATGGCTAAACAAGGTTGTTTATGGATTAAGAAGGTTGTCGATGGCTACGGGCAGTTGTTTCTTAGAAAGTTGCTTCTCTTCGCTACGCGGGAGTGGAAATGTCTGCCGTCTGACGTAACGCCTCTCGTGTCTTGTGTTGCTCACAACTGAAAATAGTGGTTGAATACGTGAAGAATAATTTTATCAATTTCTTCGTTTATAATTAGAACAAATTAAATTAAGTTTATTAAAAATAAGAAACCCGTATTAACGAAGTACTCTCAACAGTTTAAACCCGTTTCAATTCTTGAAGTTATTGGTTTCTTAAAAATAACTTTGGCACTAGTTGAAGTAAGTACGGGGAAAATAATTCAAACCTATATTAAATGCTAAGTAACAGAATTAAATAAGTATTTTTTCGTGAAAATTAAGTAATTAAATTTCGTTCTCATTTATAAACGTTTCGCGACACTGATTGATTGGCGGTATTATCTTAATACTAATAGAGGCAAGGTCTTTTGGTGGAAAGTTGTTTTTTTTCATTTGAAATAGGAAAGACGCCGTTAAATAAATGTCTGCAAGAGAATTCATTGAAACTAAAGTTTCCTGATTAAAGGTTCTGTAGTTGTGCATTAAATTTAGCAGAAGCTTAATTTTGGAATTCGTGTAATTTTGAAATTGATTTAAATTAAAAATTCAAAGTGAGAAGTAAATTGCTCGTTAAAAGTAAATTACACTAGACTCTCGCTAATCCGACCATTTCTTGCACATAAGAGTGCCGGATTATTGAGAGGTTCGGAAATTACTAATTTGAACACATAGGGACTATACAGGCTTGTATTCATTAAATCCAAAGACATAGTATGTACTGAACTTTACTGTAAAAAAATTACAATTTCAAATTCGTATATATAGCATTGTTTAACATTTTTAACTAAGAACATTGTTACACACGATAATTCATTGTTGTGCACGTCATTTCTGCTTGAGCGACTACAGGCCGGATGTGGGCCGGACTACTGAGAGGCCGGACTGCTGCTGGCCTGCTTAGCCAGAGTCTAGTGTAGTTAAAGTAACCTATCTTTCCTGCGGAAGTAAGAATAAAGTAAGGTAAGTCTTTTCGTTTGATTCTGATAATTTGGAGAGTCAAGTAATCTGTTCTGAATTAATTCAATAATTATAATTTCGAAAACCGGAATTTAACTCAATACGAAATCAATTCTTATTATGTGTTAATTCGGCATAATAAATGTTTAATTGTACAGGTATCAGTCATCGATTAAATTGATTCCGATAAAATTCTAATTAACGAATCTCGATAAATCGGTATAAGTAGTTATTGTGTAACAATTGTTGAAAGTTTTGGCTCAGGTGTTCGGGGTCAACCATAAGTAGAGGTGTTTACGATTGTGACGTCACGCTTCGATGATTTTGGTTTAAACTGGAGATCAGTGAAGCGGTAATTTGGAGAGCCCCTTTTATTTTTGAGAATCTTGGAAGCTGATCATTCGTATTCAATTGCTGGAAGTGGTGTTCACATGAGAAGGAGGACTTTGTGTATGAGGCAAGAAGACTACAGTGGATGGATTTTGCTTTAATTCTATTTACTGTATTTCTTGATTCAAAACGATAAGCACAAGTTTTCTAAGTTCTCAGAGATTTGAATGTCTAGAGTGTCAGTTCTTGTATTCTGATTCTAAACTTGGAAATTACAGTTCCTTGCATTAGGGACGAGTTGAGTCGTGAGTTAGCTGATCTTGTTTCGAGAATTCCATCGGTTTAAACTTTGCTTCGGAATACGTTTCCTCTGGAATTGTTCTTATTTCTCATAAATAAAATTTAAGAATTCCCAAGTCAATAAATTGAAATGAACTAGTTGCTGGTATTTAAATGTTCAGTCAATTAAATTGACTTAAATTCTTTCTACTATTTAATTGTTCAGCCAATTAAATTAAATTGTGAAAGTTATTAATTTAGAAGCATTTGTTATTAATTTTAAACAAATGAAGATATCTTCATTTGTTTATTGATAATTTCAAATCTGATTTGCTGTAAATGTTCAGCGATTTGTTTAGTCAAACTTTGAAGCATCGATGAATTGTAAATATTCGAATTTATTTTCGTAAGTGTTTTGATTGCTGAATAGAATCGATTTTGTAAATTGTATATTTTTGAAAAATAAATTTTTGTGTTAAAGGATATTACTGCTCGAATTTTGTCTTTTCTGGAATTGTCTAGTCAATCTGAATGCGGACGCTTTCTGATCCGAACTAAATAGGGGCTACTTGCGCTTCATTCTGAGAATTTTAATTTTATTTTAGTTTGTAAATCTGATTTATTTTGAATTTTTAGAATGATGGGTCAGTTAGGCTTACAAGATGCACTAGGAAAAATATTGGCATTTTGGTTTAAGATATTGATAATAATATTCCACGCTTAAAACGCCTTTTCTCACAGAAAATATAATAACATATCTTGAGTTCAATAATCACTTAGTTGTGCAAAATTACAATATATTTAAGTTGAAATATAATATAAATAACACTCTATAATATTAAAAGTGCCTATTTAAAATTGAGTTAAATTGTTCGCTTATTATTCCATAGAATGAGTTTTTCCTAGGAAAGGTGAAGATTGTTCTCTTCACCTTACAATAAAAGTTATAATTTCATACTCTTAAATAGTAGTTGATGTGAATTGTTTTAAAAATAAGCCTATTGGAACATATTTATTCGGTTCATTTCAAATACTTTATCCCTACCAACTATGTTCCATAATACAGTACCTTGTGGCCTTCGAGTACTCTTCTAATAGCTGATATGGAATAAAAATAATTCCATTTGGAAATTTGCTGCTGTTTTCAATCCACTAAAATCCGGAATTGTGGTTCAAAACAATCCCCGTGCAAAGTACAGTTTTCGGTAACCTTTGAGTGTGTTAATTTTATTTATTTTACATTAGATCCTTTTAAAAGTTAGCCGTGTTTGGCTCTTACGAGCATCGCAATTCTATTATTGTTATATAAGTGCTGCTAAGTGTTTAAATTACAGAGTTAGTTTTGAATTTTATTTATGGCCTTTAGGCATCTAAGGCTCAGGCCGGGATAGGGAAGGGGAAAGATTCGGGAAGATGTCGGCCAGGGTCTATGTTGAAGATGCCATTCTGGCATTTGCCTGGTATGACAGGGGAAACCCTGGAAAAACCTCAGTCAGGATGGTAGGCCGCTGGGATTGAGCCCACGACCTCTCAAATACTACGTCAACACTCTACCACTGAGCTACGTGGTACATCATTACACAATCCTTTGTCCGGTCTAATTTGACGTTAAGTTAGCCCGGGCTGTTCATGTTCTGCTCTTACAAGGATAACAATAGTGTCAATCGTTAGTGTTGTGCAGTGCTCGTATTATAGCGTTAATGCTCAATCCGGTTATTTCATATTCTAGTGCCCAGGCCAACTTGGCGTCAAATTGGCACCATTGTTTGTGTTATGTTTGTACGAGGATCACACTAGTGCTTTTTGTTAGTGCTACGTTAGTTATGGTTAGTGCTCAAATTACAACGTTAGTGTTCAATTCGTTAATTAATTATTAAACATTATTTTGTATGGCCGATTTTACGTCATGTTGATTTGGAGAAAAGTACGTTACAACTTACTAACAGATTGAAAACTAACGTTGTAGTAAGGGAGTGATCGGCTGCTCAACCTAAGTTTCTTTCAGATTTTACCCAGCCACACAAGGCCAAAAGTGGATGTTACCTACAAGCTACGCCCTGATCTACTAACTTCCATTATCCTCTCCCCAATCATATCCCCGTCTGAGACTAAGATAGCTAAAATAAATAAAATACGATCAAATAACAATCAAATTCAAACTAACGTTGCAATTCTAATAATAACTAGCATTAACGTAGCACTGATGTAGCACTAGCGGGTAACGTAGCACTGATGTAGCACTAACGTATTACCAATGAATGGCACTATTGGCATCTTCGTTTCGTTAGAACTAAAAAAGAAAGTTAGGACTAACTTGACTTCAAGTTAGCTTGGACAAACGAATATATAATAACTAGTGAACATATTGAACACTAAGACTGTAGCTCGAGAAGTAACCAGCACTAACAGACGGCACTGTAATCCTCGTAAGAGCTGAACACAAAAACTCAATAATAAAACAATAATAATTAAAAACAGCAGTTTGTAACTTAATCAGCAATATGGTTCATAGTTTGTTCAGGACTAACGAAAACCAGAAAATAGAATTAAGCTCCATGAAAATTAAGCTCTTTAATGGAATAAGATAGAAATTTACTCTAACGGAATATTTCAAACATAAATAACGTTTGTTCGCTGAATATCAAGCTGTGATGTACAGTTTGTTTTTATATTCTGTTTCTGGAAATCATTATTTAGATAACTATTATATCGAGAATTATTGAAATTATCAAAGAAAGGCCCCCGATTTCGGGTTAGTGTACACCCTAAAAAAGATGGGACGGGTTAAGTGCTACTTACTCCTGTGTTCCAGTGAAGATTTAACATTATTGGTTGTTTTACTAGATGAATATCGAGATGGTAGATATTTCAGCCTATATTTTTATTTTTCCCTTCCTTGCAATATGTGATCTCAGAGGACGTCTCATGACTGACAAGAATGCCTAATCATTGAACTAGCTAACCTTCAATCCTGGAAACTACTTCAAATTCTGTGCATATAAATTAACCAACCAACTATACTTTAAGCGTAGGCGCTAATGTGTAATGAACTAGTTTATTCCGAGTATAAACATCCAATCTCTAAACAGCTCTCAAGAACACAACTACATATGCGATGTTTATCCATTGTAGGATCAAGCTCTGACTATAATGATTAATCGTGTATCAGTACCAGCCTTAAATGCTTCATTTTTTAGTTCCAGCCTTTTAACTTTTACGAAATAGAGAGTATCTGTGGCTATTTTTGGTCTATTTGGCAAAGGCAAAAGCAGAGAGAATTCGATTCGTAATATACGAACTCTTAATACGAGTAACACATATATAGCAGAGTCATTTTAGCCTAAAATGTTGTAGTAAGTGTTCAGTAAAAAGCAAGGTACTTTCAGAATATATTATTTAGCTGTAGCGGAAAACATACCAAAAGTCCCCCAAAATTAACATTGTGCTACAGCTGCCATATTGGAAAATGCGCGCCATCTAGATAAGTAAAATGAATGTTTGTGTGTTTGTCTGTTACTTACACAAATCTACACCAAATTTTGCATGAACGTGGATGAGGGAATGGGACAGATCATAGAGGTAGTCCTGGTCGGGCATTGTGCAGCAGTTATCAGTGTTAACAACTTATATTGGAAATTAAATTATTCTCATACATACAATGTTTAAAAATAGGTACCGTTGAACTTACCCGGGCCAAAGTTAACACAAATATTCGATGCAATAAATAAATACTGTGAGACTCTTAAAAATGATAAATATATCACATTATTTTAGATTTTAGATTACTATTTAAAGATTAATAAAAGCTTATCCGTAAAGAATAACACGGAGTTTGTGTGACCATTTTTCTTTCAAAGTTATATTAATTTAAGATATTTCGTAATGTTCAGGACGTGAAACAATCCACTCTTCTCTAAACAGTGCAAGTGTCAAAATTGCCTATCTTTTTAAGCCTGTTTTTTAAATGACTCCCATAAAGTTGGAGGAGGTATACTTACGAATGTTGACATGAACATTATTCAACAGCACAGACGAAATACTGTGCAAGTAACCAGCCTGTAAATGTTCTAGTTGTCAGTGTTGCCAATCTATTTAGAATATCCTCTAATCCTATTAATAGTACCGGTTTATATATCATTTTATTTGAACAGCAAGCAGTAAGTAGTGTTGACTCGCTTTACGCGCCGATAGATATGTTGTTAAGTTTTCAAAAATTTGCGTTCGTGGGGAAAAGATTTATACAATACTACCTGACTGCAAAGAGGCCGTGTAAGTAACAAACACGCAAACATTTATTTTTACGTATATAGATGGTGGTCATTTTCTAATATGGCGGCCGCAGCACAAGGTTGACTTTTGGGGACTTTAAGTATGTCTTCTCGCTACAACTAAATATATCTACTCTGAAAGTCCCATGCCTGTAGGAGCTTCTTGAACAATTTTTCATATTATGACTGGACAAATAGGATTTTATTCCATAGTAACTGTCTTCCATTTTCTATAACCTGGGAATTGTAGCCAACAAGCAAAAGGGAAACTATGTTCTATTTGTAATTATTAAATAATTAATACGACTGTTAGCTGCAATCATATTCAATTATTTTAAAATACATTTCTTTGTATTCACAGACAAAATAAATACGGATAGGTTAAGTATACCCACTATCTCCTGATAACTCAGACATTTTAATATTCATTCAACTTTGATTTATTTTGTAAATTTTTACATTTTTCATTAACATTATATTACATATCTTATAAAACACATATCTGCGCTACAATTAGTGTGTATGTACACAGAACGAAATAGATAAAATGTTTTATAGTCCGATGCAACAGTGCTTGGTCCTGAATTTTCGATGTTATTGTGAGTGGATTTGTACACAAATAATGTCCACTTTCGTAGACAAGTGTGACAATTCTGGATGTCAAGTTTTTTTGACCTTTTGATGGGTCTATAAACGAGTCCGTCATTACTAAAAGGCTTGAATCTCTCTCTCTGTATGGACGAGAGGTCGTTACTATGTGTGTGTGCGCGCGCGTTTTTGTAGATATGCTGTAATGAGATAGAAGAAAAGAAAACAGAAGCGAGATAAAGCACTCCCAAGAGACATTTGTTTTCAGAATACGAGATATCTTGGAAAACCACGCAACGAGGAATGACCCCAACTTTGGTTGGAGGATGGAATAGAACAAAAGTCGAAATTAAACCATTTTGGCTTACCGTACAGGGTGTTCTTAAAGTCTCTTTACAAATGTGTACGTACAAATACGCTGTATGAGATATACATTATGTGACTGAGCACATAAGATATAGCAAAGGCATTTTTTTTTAATCTTAATTTCAGAACCTCAATTTACATATCATTTGCTGCTCATGGTATTGACCCGAAACTCGAGTTCCAACCATCTGCACTGCAGCATGTCCTCAGTAATGGTCGAAATGGCGTTCTTGATCCTCGATTTCGGGTCACTGATGTACTGCACATTTAACTCCCATAAAACGATATCCTTTACATATCCCCATAGAAAAAAATAATAGGTGAGACGTCTCAGGACCATGTAATTGGACCATCCTTTTCAATCCACCTATCACTAAATTTTGTCTGAAAAGTCGCGAACGTGCTTTTCCAGTGAGGTGGCACAATGTTCTTCTGGAGTATTACACTTGGTTGGAGAGTTTCCAATTGTGGCATAACACGCTCACACAAAACATCCATATAAGCATCTGCCATCACTGTGTTCTCACTTAAGACAAATGGTCCAAGGACTCAGTCATATATTACACCACACCACATAGGCGTGGACGTATATGTCGCACCATTGTGTGCAGTGGACCGGGACATTTCCTGTTCTCGTTCAGCAGAACGAATGGACCTCTTCGGGCTTCGTAAAAAGGAATCCCGAACACGTTGGCTGTCTTCATTCGATGTATGTGGGTGGTCACTACGATACTGATCCAATATGAAACCAGTTTCGATCAATTTCCGTTACCATTGGACGTAATAGGACGAAATGATGGGATTTTCTCGTACTTTGTCCGAAAATGGCATTGCGTTTGTATATCAGAATTTGTTCAGATACGCTATCAACTCTCTCTCATGGATAACACTTTTTCGTCAGTGTGCACAGAAACAACTAACGGAAATATGAATATAAACTTTGATGTTTACAGGTTATAAATTTACATAGCTTGGGGTGTCTGTAAAAATGTGCGAAGTTGAAAAGAGACTTAATGGACACCATGTATTACTAAAATACTTTGAAAATTGTTAAAATGCATATAGAATATGTAGGTGGTGTTAAATCTTTTATAAAATCTTTTTATATTAGGAAACATTTTTTTTAATTTCCTATCTTCTTTCCTTCTTTGTTGTTATTTCACTCATGTATAATAATTTAAGAACAAACAAAACAATAATGTTCAGCGTAATCATTCCATTCTATTTGTTTCAAGACAAGATTTGAATTATAAACTTTGTGCAAAAAAAGATCAATTAACTTCAACCACCACATCAATTCAGCAGAACAGGACATACTTGCAAAGGTAGTACTCACACAAATTGGTGGGTTTCCTGACCTGCATTATATGTGCGGTTCTAGCTAGTTAAGTTATTTTTTAAAATATTTTTGGTTATGATACAAATGTTAAATATGCTCATTCAATGTAAACAATAGTTAATGGCTAGTTGAAACGAAAATCATAATAATTGAGTGATTTCCATAATTTCTAGCTTCATATGCTCGTAGAAGATACATACTCAACAAACATTTTACATACAACGTTTTGGAGGTGTGTATGTATCCGTACGTAAGATAAGCATAGGACAAAACATTAGCCAATCTCAGACAGAATATTTAGTCAGTATAAATATGTACATACAATTATATTTTGATCAAATCACTATACAATATGAAGTTGCTTGTTGTAGCTAATACTTTTAATAGGCCTAATCAATGTTTAATTTTCCACTTTGATTTTCAGTACTATTGTTTTAGTACTTCAGAAATACTTAGTCTATAGTACTTCGATTAGAGATAACACATAGAGCATGAGATTTGATATACCATTTTAATTCAGTACCTAATTAGAAATTGTGTTTTGAATGATATAATTATTGTAGAGATTATTAGGCGAAGAGAAAGAAAAATGGGCGCAAAATTTTAACAGAAATAATGAAAAAATCTTCCGAGCACAAGTTAACTTTGCAGTAACTGAGAAAACAATCACTCCGATGGCCTGTTGCTTTTGATAGCTCATGATTGGCAATAATAGTCCAGTAATCTCTTCTTTAAAAAATCTTCTCTCACTTTTGTATTCACAAAAATTGTATAATTCATAGAAAATTGAGAATCTAATTATCTGCTATTAAAAATAATCGAAATTTTAGGTGAAACAATGGGAATTTAAACAAAACTTTTCTAAGTGACAATTTTCAGCTGTCCTTATGTCTGAAAATTTTCGGGATTTTCCTTCAGTTGCGTCTTCGAGCTTTCGCCCTGTCGATCTCAACCCATATAAGTACGGCCACGACTTGATCAATTGAAGTACATCATAATCGAGGCTAAAGATTTGCCTGATGAGAATGGAATATTTCAAATTAATAATAAAACAAAAATACTTAGCTAAGGATTCTATATCAATCTATACAAGACGCAAAATCAAGTTGATCGTGAAGTAGGACAACATGTTCCTCATATTATAAGTAAAGAAGGCGACTTTATTTTGACTTTATTTATAGTCTTTTGTCAACCAAGGCTCAAGCTGGAAGATCTTATTATATTATAATGATATTCTACTTAAAATATTGTATTAATACTAAACAGAAAATCCAATAACAACTTCCAGAAACTTTTATCTTCTCAGAATAGTATAGCTTGATATCAAAGTTTAATAAAGGTATTCCATTTCAAACAATATTTAAATTTGAAACCTAAAGCAATATATTTGTCGAAGCGTAAAATTGAGATTTCTTTAAATTCATGAGTTCTACAGAGTAGTAGATTTAAGAGGACACTTTGCCAAACTTCGCAACTATGTAAAAATTCAAATCTATTTTCTTTAACCTCTTGGTTTGATTTTTTTCGAAGCACTCGAATTCCGTCCCCTGGCGTTGTCCCAATTTTCACGCTCCTGACTCTAATCAATTGAAGGAAACTGAAGTCCCAACTCTAAAAGTTGCTAAGTGATTGAAACGTGGACACCATATTACTCTAAATGATCTACTAGTATGATACAAATCACAAGGTTATCACTTACAGAATATGTGGATAATGCAATGCCAAATGAATGTCATGCTTCTCAGTAACCCCTTCGCTGAATGCAGTAAAATTCTATCATATGAGTGACAAATATCCCGTTGTATGGTTTTCCATGCCTGTCACACACGTGCAGCGAGGTCGCGAATTGTAGTTCTATCGGATGATCGGTTGCAAGTAGGGATGGGCAAAACCGGTTTATTTAAAAACCGGATATTTTAAAACCAAAAACAGACAATTCGGTTTTGGGGTTCAAAAAACGGTTTTCGGTTTTTCTGTTCAAACCGCGGTTTTCGGTTTTTCTCCAAACATCGGTTTTCGTTTTTTTTCTGTTCAAACATCAATTTTCGGTTTTTCTGTTCAAACACCGGTTTTTGTTTTTCCTCCTAACACGGGTTTCTGGTTTCCTGTTCAAACACCAGTTTCCGGCTCTTATTCAAAACTTAATTTTCCCTGTTTTGTTCAAAACTCTGTTTTAGGGTTCTTCCTTTCTTTTTCTCGGTCATCTTGACCCACCTACCATGGCGTAGTAGT
>JAGDQP010036333.1:0-19118 GCA_022664845.1 Lepisma saccharinum | reverse complement strand
GACGATCAAACGATTTAAGTAGTTTTTGTTCCAGAACTCATAATTGGTGGGGCTAACCCTGCGCGCCTCATAAACTCAAGATTGTTCGAAGAAATATAAAAATTTCAGAATTTTAATTTATTACTCTGAATGTACATATTTCACGCTTTCGGCTATGATATTTTTATCAGAATTTGAACAGAATTACAGTTGAATTGTAAAAACAAACAAATTTGAATCGCTGGTATACATTGAATTAAGGAGAACTGAAAGTTACGTAGTCACACATAAATGTCCATAATTTTTGTAATAATTAATAAATTTTGTTGATAATTTTACAAATTATTTCCGAAATATTGTTATATAATTTTGAAAAGTTTTAGCACAGTATTGCTTACACGAAAGAGGTTCTAGTCCAAAATACATGGTAAAGAAAGAATCACTTTAACGTTATTAATGGTGTGACGTTATTACAGATGATTGCTACCTTATACAAAAGACGTTTTGAATAAATTTTGAAAATGCAAAATATTGTTATAAAATATGACTTTTTTATTGGAGAATAGTAGCTGGAGTTGAAACTAAAATTATTGAACCATATTGAATAATATAAAATTAACTGTTAACATTAAAACCAAAAATAATGAATTTAATGAGGTGAAAATTTCGAAATAATGATGTTTAAAAGTCCTGGTAGCACTTATATCGGTTCTAATTTTTTTACTTCAATAATATATTTACCGGTATCTGAATAGACGAAATTAGTTGAAATTGAAAATTATGCTAAATTTAGTATTTATATCTACCTTTTGTAGACAGGGCTTAGGAAGTACAGATGACGGAAAGCCCAGACATCCACTCGTCTCGTTTTAAAAATTGGAACTGAACTAACATGGCGTGGGAGAGCAGTTCTCCCAGCAAACGGAGAAGAAGGCTGATTTACACCAATCAGCAAAAAACAAGTCACGAAGCATTGACTAGGGTCCAATTAAAGACAAGCGTTAGATCCAAGTCATTGCTGCGTGACTAACGAAAACCTGGATGGATAACGATAAAAAATTTAAAGCGACATTTAAACGAACACGCTCAAAGAGTTTAAAACCAACCAAAGAGAATGAGCTAAAGAGAACACACGGAAAGAAAACAAAACGGAGACTAAGAAAATAAAAGGGGAGAAAATAAATATAAAAATGGAACAGCAACTTAACTGCCTGTCACCGTAGTGCGTAGCATTGAGTGTAAACTAGCGCCAGATATTCATAAGTGCCCATCCACAAACAATGCTATTACCAAAGATTATATACCCTTTACATATTACTAAATTTTCCCGTCAATTTCTCTTGAACCACTGGCCAACGGCACCTAATATTTGATACACAAACTCAGTCTTTTATACCGATTATATATATATATATATATAATCGGTATAAAAGACTGAAAAATTTATATATATATAAATATATATATATATTCTAGATCTGAGTGTCTACTTGAAATAGTGTTAGACCTATTTGTCAATCAGGATGGGAAGGGAGCAGGGCTCGAACCTATTGTTCTCCAGTGCTATTTTCTAACCTGCAGAGAAAAGAGTTTAGACCACAACTTAATAAGGTTTTATTGAGGTACCCAGGAGTGCAATTGTAAATTTTCCAGTACCGGAACCTTTTAGTTTTCACCATATGTCATACCAATTACTGTGAAGTGAAGAATAGGCATAACACAAAATTGTAAATTGTAAAAAAAACTCCCAAAGAGGTAACCAAGAAAGTGGTCCATTAGTAACTCAGTTGCAAAAACATTTAAATAAAAATAAAGCATATATCCAATAAGGAAAAATAAAAAATAAACAGATTTCATAACTGAGTGTGAATTTTCTCTCAAATTTAAAGCGTAAATAAAGTCTGCCCCCCCCCCCTCTTCCATCCTAGATTAGTACTGAATCTTAAAATAGCAAGAATTGTAGAATGTCTCCTGTCTTTATTTGGGGGATATTGCTGTTTTGTAACTGGTTACTCACTCACTTTATTTTTAATAACATCAGTAATCATGAGTGTGAGTCTGCCAGAAATAAACATCTTGAACGTGCATGTAACGATGCCTAATTTAATTATCACTTGTTATCATGTATTTACCTTTTACCGTATATTTTCGTTTGTCTTATGTATTAATTTTTATTTGAAGGGTACTGTACAAGAAAACAACAAGCAAAGTCACATTTTTAAAGCTTTGAGTGAATTACAATTTTAAGTTTCAAATCCTGTCATTCTTTCAATTTAATATTTAGAAAATTTGTTTTTAATGCAGAAATGTTGCATTGATATCTGTCTTTAAATTGTAATCTAATGATTTCCCCTGAAACTAGTAAATGTTGTTGAAATTCTCAACAATGCACCTTAATGTAACAATTTCGAATGATATAACAATCAAAGTCCAAAGAAACAAGGAAAATTCGAAGTCCAGCATAACAATTGAACAAAAGTTAATAGGTCTACTAATGAATTCACTGGCAACAATCGTATTGGTTGTGGCACACCTGTATTATAAAGGAAAGAGGAAAATATACTACGTGAAGTGGATTTGGACTTTGTTCTTTCTTTTAACCAGTGGACTTTAGTTGTTCTTCATAAGGATCCTATATTTTTACTCCTAATAGAATGGAATATGATTGATGTTTTCAAGTGTAAACTTGTCAGAAAGGTGGTCCTGATACTTCTTTACAATACTTACCAAAATCTCATTTTTCGATATTTTGATCTTTTAATTTTTATTGTTCTATCCGTGTACCCTTAATTTATTTTATAAGTTTCCTTTAATAATCATTAAGATGAGTATTAGATAGTATAAGTCATCGTGGCTTAGGTGGTAGTGCATCTGACTACGAATAGGACGGCCCGGGTTCAAATCGCGGACAGGACACTGGAGAGAATTTTTTCGCAGTGTTCCATGCCTGGCACTCTGAAGTGCACTCAGCCTCCTATCAAGTTGAGTACTAGAGTGCCCTTGGTAATTCTAGGCAGCTTCGGAAGGTACAGGCGGTCTAGCGTGAAACTGACCACCCCATCTCACTTCGCACAGTAGGTCGAGAATATGTGGAGAGCTACCTCCAGATCACCCATGGCCATTCACAGCTTGTGCGTATCGCAAGGGTTTACTTTTTTTTTTACTTTTATTGATTAGTATACCAAAGCTAGACCATTACAATAAAGGGAACTTGTTACTATGGAACAGTGAAAGCCTGAGTGAAACGTATGGGGATGTACACACAATTATTTAACACCCTGAATGTATAATAGGGTCAATAAAGATTAGTTTCTACCACTTAAAGTACTATCTACTAACATGAATAGTTGTCTAGTTACTTCTTCAATGTTCCGTTATGCACCGACTCAAAGTTTTGATTAACCTGTGAATTCAACATTAGTTTCGTTCTTTTGCTTAAATGTGACTTACAATTCACATATCCTACATCCAGCCGGAACATGTCCTAAAAATTGGCAAATGTTACCTTATTGGACCGAAATAAACCGTGCTTTTTATTCAAATTTCAACTCTGAGAAGCTTATATTTGCTACCTTGGCTTTGACTACATTTCATCATATCGTATGCTGTTTAAAAGTTATATTTATTCCTCAATTTTAAATAACGTAATAATACAGTTAGAGTCTGTAAACGAAGCAAGTTTATTTATTCTTCACTGTTCGCCAAGAATGTCATGCTGGTTTTGGATATGTAACTGATGAAACTAAGAATAAACTTTCTCTATAAAAGAAAGACCTCGTCGTAATACAAGAGGCATGACTACAAAACTACAGGTGCTTGATTTTGTTGTAAACAAGCCATTCAAAAACCTCCGAAGTCACTATTCAGATTGGTTTCTGGAAGGGGATCATACCCTCACACCGGCTACTAAAGTTAAGAAGAAATCATCAGTCATTCTTCTGTGAGAGTGGATTCTCGCTTCATGATTCACAATATCGTCAAAATCCATGAGCAATGCTCTTTGTTGAATGCGCTGGATGGCAACAAAGACTAAGTGGTCTACTATGGGAGAAGAGCGAACATAACATTGAAATTGATTAAGTGAATACCGATAGTGACATCAGCAATAACAACGGTGTATAAGACAATGGGAATGTGGGTAAGAGACAGGCTAACGGGGTCCAGTGATAATTTGATCGAATTTCATTTTAATGGACTCTAGGGAACATTATTACTGTGTTTCCAGAATTTGTTGATCACAACCGAAAACTTACTGAAATATGAGGGGTCAAAGTATGGAGTCGTGCATATTAGGCTAAGGAGACGGGCTAACAGGGTCCATGGTGGGGAAGCAAATGTTTTTCCGTGTGAATTTTGTGATACAATATTGCGGTTTCCTTTATTCGTTAATTGGTACACGGAAGAACAAAGAAATGCTTGTTGCCGCTTCTGAAACTCGTGCAGGGTTGGGGATGGGGTAAGAGATATGATGCTATTTGGTCCAATTCTTTTGTCGTAACTTTCTACATACGTAAGAAAGGGCGATCGTAGTAGCTCAAATTAAAGCGAACAACTTGCACTACGAAGTTTGTATTTGTATAATGTTGACACAGATCAATACTTCCAAGGTAACCAAAATGTTCTTGCCGTTTTTACGTTGCACGGGAGGTCTTGATTACTAATACGAATGATAGTGTCTCATGTGCTGGAAAAGCGATCGAGGTAGTCAATTTCAATTTAGTATGCGGTTTTACTTCCTTTTTAGGAGCTTTTATTTTTTATTTTTAGCGCTGTTTGACTCCCTCTTAATGTGCCTCCTTTTGCCCGCCCCCTAAATCTGGCAACTTAGGTATTCGAAACAGGAATTACCTTTGTAAGAAATTCGTTGCAGTATCAATGATAATAGAAAGTAAGAAATTACAAGCAAAGATATGTCAACAAACGTAGTAGTCAATTCAGTACTCTCTTTTAGAATCTCGAAGTACCTAACGAGTCCTGCTCTTTGAATCTCAAAACTTAGCCACATAAACGAAAGATTGTCTTTAAATGAGAAAAAGTCACAGCCAATTTCTGTTTAAGATTTTTTATTCAAGGAACTTGTTTTGAGAAGTCTGTTGCATTTATCACAGTCTAAACGTTACAGCACTAGATGGGGCAAGTTGCCCAAAATCATACACTTGGCCGTTGAGTATGATCTCGAGATCTTCTGCTTGATCTGTATTATAATTGAATACAACAATTCCTGTAGAATTATCAGAATTTTCAAAGGCTACCGAGCCAAGGTTACCAGTCTCTCCAAATCTTTCTGGACTTCCAATACGAACAGCACCAGGAGAAGCAGCTTTATTCATGTGACCAATAGCATGGTACTCAATGGTTACTTCAAAATGACTGTCATCAGAATATAAAGTAAGAACTCCACGACAGTTTTTCCATCCTCCTTGACCTTCGTAAGTAGGTCCAGAGTTTTCGTTAAGTACTAAATTCCAAAGAGCTCCTGCAACTGCCCCTTGTTGAACTTGTTGCACAAATAATGTTCCAAGCATGTAGGAAAATACGCTGGGCCAGTCTGTGTTGTTCGTTGTTCCGGTGAATTCCGTGAAGTAATAGTTCTTACTGAAAGATAAAAGGTAAAGATTTTTACGTGTAAGGAAAACCATGTAAGCAAATAATTAAATAAAGGAATATAAGTAAAATTGAAAACTTTTGAAATGAGTAACTTTACATACAAGGCTTCTACCGTTGCTTAAGTCTATAATGAGGCACGTCATAATTTTGTAAGACGCAAGAAATCTAAAGGAGCAAGAAATCTAATGTTTCTGACTATATTTCATTGGTTACACGAATTATATTACGAGGTTGCAAGGATCCTGTCAAACCAATCTAATGGGGGATGCCATCCCAAACTCTTGACCACATACTGCCAACTGCAAAGGGCTAAAAATAGATAGAAATTCTACAAAATTTCACCACCACCCTTCACACACACATATAAAATAGAAAGTCGTGGCAGAATCCCTGTAGAGTACTACTGTTATTACTTTACGTCTGGTGCAGGAAAGCAGTGCGTAAGATTTAAGTGTGCTTACAGTACCAAGAATGTTCAATGAGAAACGTGAAAGGAATTAAATTGTATACAGATTTTAGTAGATCTTTAACGTTAACTTCCTAACCTATCCTTTAATTAATTAATAACTAACAGGTTTTCTTCGTGCAATTTGTTAAATGCCAAGTGGAGAACAGACAAATAATAAGTTAGTAAAACATAAACTTCAGATCCATAATCCCAAAGTGTAAAATAACCAACAAATTCATGAACAAAGAAAACAAAACAAATACCACAAGCCTATAAGCGACACGTTCAGTCTTGTGAACTTAGAGGAAAGGAAGTCTTATCGCTATGGAGTACTTAGTTTTCGTAAAATGTATTAATACAAACAGGCAATTATCAGGATAAAAATCTGGGCTCGGCAGACAACGACAATATTTATATGATGGCATCGGATGGAGGAATAACCGGCACAGGAGGCAACGAAATGGATTCTACTCTATTGAAAGTAATCACTGCATCATTTCTGAAAAGCGAAAGTAGGTATTCTGAAGCTACATGGCACACAAAATAGAAATGTTATTTCTACAGCTTCACCTGATAGGACATGAGTTTATTTTTAAAAAGTTGAACAAAAAATCGCTAAGCAAATCAGGTTTATTTTGGACTAATAAATGTTAGCATTTAGTAAAGAGAAGATAACCCATATGTAGCGCCAATATTGAAACCATGATATTTCAGTAACATCAGAACTGCTTGTGACCAAATATTTCGCCAACAAAGGTTCAGATCTCAAAACTGGAGTGGATCACATTTATACAGATCAAACCTGGAGTAGGAACTCAAGAACAAGAGAGGATTCAAGGGTCGTGCACAGTGGAATAACGTTGCAGAAAGTAGGTGAACTTGAACAACACTGCTTCGTTCCTACAGCTTCTAAATTGCATCAACGGAATCTTAGCTGACAAAAAGAGCACAATTGATGACTTGACGAAAATAAGGCATAGTCCCTCTATTGCTTGTTTTAAGAACACTGTTTATACCTAGTCAGACAGGTTGTTTTATATGGAAATGAAATTTTTAAAACTGTTTTTTCTTGGAAGTTGACCAATGGCAATTTGAGCTTTATTTACTTCGTCTTTAATTGATTCAGTGCTTAAAGAATCAAATCGAATCGAAATACTTTGCTCTAGATAGCAAACAGGAGACGTTTGTTCTTGCTTTAAAGACTAGTGCATAAAAAATTAATTAAGAAAGGATTTTAAAAAGTTTTTTTATGATGGACTAAAAAGTAAAAAAATGATAAATTGAATTAATCTTATGAATCGGAAAATAAAAGCGTGGGTGCTCTTAGATATTATTCAATATTTATTATTTTTTTTACTTTTTAATACTTCTTTAAAAAACTTATTTTTTAAAAATCCTTTTTTAATTATTTTTTATGTATAACAGATGAATATTAAACTCCCTGCGATATAGGCAACTCAAATTTCACAAAATAGTTTCGGTGTTCCGTGCATTTAAGGATAATTTCGAATTATTTTAATTAGTTAATTACAGTGAACTGGATTACTTTGTCGTATATCTAATGATTGAATATTGTATTGTAATCGGAGCCAAGCAAGTTTACAAAATTTCAAAGAAATTGGATAATGGGAAGTGAGTTTAAAATCGATTGCAAAATTTGTACCAAACAGACGGACAAGAAAGCGAGTTAATTTGTATTGAACCGACAGAGAAGAAAGCGAGTTCATAAAAACGTGTTAAAAATTATACTTAGCATAACGTATCTTAAGTACCATAAAAGGATTATATTATATTCTTTGCATTGCGTTATATTTTTTTACTATGCTTACCTCTTTTGCAAACCTGCTTTTTAAGTGAGTTGTTCATTTAATAAGTAAGTGATTCTAAGTTATTTTTTAATTTTTATTTGAAGAAAATGAAAGTTTATTCATCTAGAGCTCATTATGTATTCGTTGAACATCAATTCGAGTTAATAACTACTTATGATAGATTTGTTGGCAGGCAGATTGTTGTATTGTTGAGGATTTCCATTCTACGATGTCTCAATATTGGCCCCACATGGAAAACTGTCGTTGTTGGCTTAGAATAGGTTGGTTGGTTGTTTGGATACTTCATTAGTTCATCTGTTAACTACTCAAACATCAAGCACGTACGGTTTCATTCAGGTATTTACGTTAGTGTATGGAGTGTAATACAGTACATAGAAGAATTGCATGATCATTTTCAGGATTATTAATATAGCGCTTTATTTCAATAACATATTATTATACGGAAAGGACACAAACAATAAATTGGGGGCTTAGTGGAAAAACAGCGAAACTCTCAAAATTTGGGGAAATGAGATATCTGCATATTTCTATTTCTGGTACATTTTTCTGTCTCCTGATAAAGTATCACCGTGGATGAGTATATCGAACGTACTGTGTATACATGAGAAAATAAGTTCCTAAGACATGAGTGGAAAAATGACGTATCCTCTTTCAATGATAGGTAGTTAGTGGAAAAATAGGATACGGTAATTTTTCACTAATCCCCTCAATTTTAAGAGGTAGTTTTACCGCGTATACCATATCTTATCATTTCGAGCACTCATCAGTTCTTAATCTATGGTTATGATGATATGGTTTTAAATATATCTGAGTAAACAAAATTAACCATTACAAACAGTCCAGCAAAAGTTAAATTCCAGCACAAAAATAAACTTAATGTGCAAAATTCACAGAAATAATGAATTTACTTAAGATACTTCCCGGAATAACATAACCTAGCCTTATCTAATCTATGAAATTGTAAACGAACTAATGTAATAAATTTACATTTAACTCAATTTACAATCATTAACATTATTAAACATCACTTATTGTTGAAAATTCATATCCGGGGAAGTATCTATATCCTAGCCAAAATAATATCCAGCTTACATTTAAACTATTTCTAAAATACGTAATAGAATTTAGTTGAGTATACTTACTCAGGAAAAGCAGTTTGAACAGTTAGTGGCGAGCTTGGATCCCCAGAATAGCCATGAAATGCAAAACCATCAAGATACTGATTAGCAACAGTGTCGTTGAGTACCTCTAGTGGATAATCAATGTTATCAAAGTTGAAATCCCACGCAACAATCTTTGTTTCAAGTTGAGCTTCTTCAAGTTTTGGTCCAAGAGATCGAATAAGGTTAATCTCAGCTTCTGCATCGAGCACCATTGATGGATATGGCACTTCCAACAACGGCTCATTCTGTAAAGTTACATAGTTAACGAACGCATCATTGTCCTGGAAACCTTGAAGGTATTTTACAAAATAATCAGCATATGTGTCAGTGTAATTAGTCAGAAAATATCCTCTGTTGTAGTCATTGTTGGTTTTCATCCATGGAGGAGCTGTCCATGGAGTAGCGAGTATTTTTAAGTCTGGATTTGCTTCTCTCGCGCCTTGAACTGAAGGTATGACAAACTCAAGCTCAGATTCAATACTGAAGTTTGTTAAGTCTGGATCATATTCGTCATCGAATGTGTAAGCAGGGCCTCTGCCCATAAAATCTGAAGCACCCATGGGCAGACGAATGAAACTAATTCCTATTCCCTCAGTTGGACTGAAAAGTTTCTGTATTATTTCATCTCTAAGTTGGCTAAAATGGATGAGGAACGCAGCTGAATTAGTAAGACCTCCTCCAAATCCTTGCATTGTCTGATAACGTTCAGTTGAATTGACCTCAACTGTTCCCGCTCGAGGAATTTGCCCTTCCTTCAGTTGCACACCAGCTAAGCAGCCTTGGATTTGACCCGCGTTGACGTCATCGTAGATATCCTGTGGATTTGTTGACCAATATTCTAATTGCCTGGAAAGATATAAACGCGCTTTTAATTACTGGAAACAAAGGTGTATCGTTAATTTACATAATAGTGTAATTTTAGTTGGTTCATACTTGTGACGAGTGAACTTCGACTAGAGAGCACATTTCAATGCATTCTCCATAAATATCTGTTAAACAAATAGCATGGTTAATTTAAGAAGGAGAATATTCTTGTCTCTCTACTATATAACTATATATATATAAAGCTATAATTTATAAAAATCTTTATTTTGATGTTTGTAGAAAATGAGTTGCAAATTAGCCCATTTCTTGGGTCAAATCTCGCGTCAAAATACAATTTTTCAGCTTTGAGTGAATGGAAATGTGACTATGTACGTGGTTTAATAGAAGCAATTGATTGGAGTACTCTGCTGTACTACTACTCATTGTTTCTTCCAGAGGTAACTGTGTAAAGGTATTCCCGGAAGTATTTTTTTCTGAAATAAATCGTTCTAGTATGTTCCTAATTATGCATTCTGTTCGTTATAAATTTATACTATCGCTAGGTAATATCAGTGCACTGGCCTACAACGCGATAAATGTAAAAAAAAAAAAAAAAGAAGAAGCTAAAGTAATGGACACCCAAATATTAATTAAAGATTTTGCTGAAATTAACCCTCTAAAACTTTTCCGTTTCTACATCCTAGTTTTAACTTTGGGGTCCTGAGAGGCTTCTGTTCGTTTCTTAAATTAAGTGAATATATCTTATTATATAATAGAAGCATTAGAAGCATGGGGAATGTCGTAGGGACCGCTGGAAAGCTGTAGGAAACATGAGGACAGTTTGGAGCCGATGGTAGGCCCGGAGTCAGGTTAAAAAAGCTCAAGGAGCCAACGTCAGCGACCCAAATCGGGCCGACATCAACTGCCGACGCCTCGTCGGGTTGTTGTTGTTTCCCCTACAAATTTTACCACCTGCTTCCCACATTTTCCCCTTCTCACTGCGAGACATTTATTGTTTTAATGAACGGAATTGCGTATAGTTCTTGAAAAAAATGTTCTCTTCATTATACACTGCAAAAAATTGCTGTGTTAAATCAACACAACACACGGTGTTGATTTCGGTAGCGTGAAAAAAAATATACGGCTGCAGTGAGATTTGAACAAGGGTTGCTCAGTTAGAATTCGAGCGTCTTACCGTCTTCGCTAAATCGTCGGACAGAATAGGCACTAGATGCAAACGATATTTACTAACAACATTTAAGTTAAACGACTACACTATAGATTTAAGCAGTGAAGGGGGTCAAATACGTATATGTTGCTGAACCCCCGAAACAAACTAAGTTACTTGCACGACTTATCCCATGGTTTAATCACTTCCTATTTGTCAATTGAGAACCAGAATTACCATTCATTGATTATATTCTATTTCTATGAAAGCAAGCAAGATGGCGACAGCCAAACACTTGAGCAGAATTACTGCTTTCTTATCATAACAACATGTCAAATGCTGCGCTTGCTTTCAGAGAAATGGAACATATTCTCAATAAATGGGGATGTGCGTTGGCTAGGCTCACCTTTCTATATTTTAAACCTGCCTGTAGAATTCTTTTGCAACGAAATGCCGATATTTGAATTCTAAAAATTCTATAGCTTAAAACTGTCGCAAAATAGATGGACCCCCAAACTTTTCCCAACCACCAGGATGTGGGCGGGACCCTGCTTTATTCCTGATTACAAGAATGAGCGGTATCCTGCTCTTTTCCTGACCATCAGAAAATGGATGGAATCCTTCTCTTCTCCCGGACATCAGGAAATGGACGGGGCTCCCTTTTCCCTACCATCAGGAAATGGACGGGAGCCCGACCGTCATAAACTGAGCGTTACGCCGTTTTTTTTCTACCATCAGGATGTTGGCCAGTCTACGAGGTTTCTCCCCTTGCCGACTAGTTGGGAACCGACGGCGGGCCGGAGATGGACCGACGATCAAACGCCACTTATGGGTGGGCGCCGATCTTCTCCCAACCATCTCCCACTAATAGTCGTTCTATTCCCAATGGTGGGCAGATCCAAATTCCCGACCATTTGCCGCCGTGATCGGCATTTGGCTTGATGGGTATATTCTTAAGGTACATTTCTTAATATTTTTTTTTCAGTATGTTTCTTTTATCTATATTCAGGAACTTGTTAGACAGAGTAGGGTTGGGATTCCTTACTAATAATATTTTGCCTTTCAGATGGACAAAACCAAATCCCACGTATAACCGGAGCATTAGTGATTAATCTCTTATATAGATTACTCGGGGTATTTTACAACATTGAGTCATATTCAAGTCAAACAATTTCTATTTATATTGATCTAAGTACTACCTCCAATCAGGATAGAATCCAATAGCGAACGTTTGTTACTGCGGCGATAACTTGCGAGTTCCGTAAGCCCTAGAGTAAGTAGGTACTACCCTCAAACTTGCAGCTCATGAATGCTCATAAGAGAAACATGAAAGTCATCTAGCAATGTAAATATAAAATGTATTTAAACGCAGCACAGATACCTTTAAACAACGAACTGCAATAGGAGCCTCCCAGGAATCCAGTGTGCAAATATGGGGAGAATTAAAATAATAACTTTATGGTGTCATCAAAAGAGTCGGAATTAGGACAAAATATCCTCATAACGTGTTTGAAGTTCTAATGTAAGATGCCAGACAGTTTTGGTTCTAACGAAAAATATTTAGATTAATCTAAAGTCTAGGAAATGTGGTGGATGGAGCAAGATTTTGAATCCCAATAACATTGCTTTTGAAATGGATGAACTGTCAGATGGGCTGTCAGGGTGCAGTTGGTGATGAATAATATTCTAGATGGACTCATAACTACTAGCGATTGCAGCCATGACACTGTCAGTTGTTATCTTCCTGTCTTCCAGTGTGATCTTCTGCACTTTCTTCATCAGAAGGGCATCCTCAGTGAACGAAGGTCTCCCTGTCCTTGGGTCATCCAAAACAGTCGTATGACCAATTTGAAATTTGTATATCCATTTGGTTACCATCTCTTAGGATGGGCTCTTCTTCACATACACGGTTTTCATCTCGTAGTGAATTACTTTCTCTGATATACCCTGAAGATACAGGAATTTAATGACACCCCGTGCCTCAGTTTGGCAATGATAACTTTCCTTAATTCATTTGAAAAAACACAGCAAGAAACATGAGAAAAAGAAGACAGTTGTGTGATTAACATGCAAGGACCACGCTACAATACAAATGTCAGAAGGATTTTCTAGTTTCTTCTCATCCAGGTGATTTCACGAACTTTGTGATACCCTTTCGTATATCATCTGTGAGTCATCTTATTCTTACTGATTTCGACCTACCTTTTAAATCCAGATAATTTTTGGCAACTCAACTAGTTCCTGTGTAGAACCTCTTGCACACCCCTTGTGCAATTTTGAAATGTGCACTTTTGAATAGACAAGGTTTGAAGTGTTTGACGATAGCATGCCGTGTCAACTCTATTCTTAATGATATTATAAATGTGAAGCTACAAAGTTCATTTTCCCACACTTTTGGCAGCTTGCAGCTTCTAAACGTGGTTAATTAATTTATTTTACAAAGCACAAAATTAAATTTAATTGTCTGTTATAACAACTTATAGTATCTTAACATAGCTGTACCTTGGAGGTAAACTGCACTATGTCACTTTTCGCAAAACTCGAACTTACTACATAGATTTGTTGATTTGAGCACGCTCTTTCATATTATTTGTTACATAGTATTGTGTTACAGATTGAATTCTTTTATAAAACAAACAATAGCAAAGTTGTGTATACCTCCAGAAAGAGCATGATCAAAATTTACAAAACTATGTACTGAGGTCGAGTTTCGCAAGAAAGCAACATTTCTTTGGCTCAGTTTAACTCCAATGTACAGATATTGGATGGAGCGACATTTCCGAACAAAAAATCAATTTTACTGGTAAACTTCACTGTGATACAAAATAGATATTCATGCATTTTAATGAAAAAAGACCGAATAATTACTCACCCTTCAGGACATGCCCCAAGGGATAAAGGTATAAATATTAAAGATAGGATTACCCTCATCGTTACAAGAGGAGACTTGTATCCAGATTTTGATCTTATATACAAAAACTGATACAGAAATTATGTAATGAAATGTTAATACCAATGTAAGCAACAGAAGCCTCACTTGTTAACAACAGAAAAAAGACCTAAATGCTATCAATAAATACAAACAAAGTCGATTATCTATATTTTTTTCTAGTATATCGTATTATTCCTACTATCCTTATCTTCAATAACATTTCTTATTCCGTTTATCGCAGTATCTTATTAGTTTAATAATTCTATTACGTTTCACAATGTAATCCTATCATATAATCTGATAATAGATATGATGTTTCTCTAGTTTTAGTACAGCTGAGTTGACCTAATTCTTTATTTTGATGTCTACAGATAAAAACGCCGTCCTTTTGACCGCTATAACATTTTGTTGTCAAGCCTGATGGTGTAACAAACAATAAAACAATATGAAAAAAAATCTCGGGGTTTACGTCATGCATCTCTGTATTATTTTGTATTATGTCTTACATTTGTTTCATTGACTTATCCTTTGACATCCTCAGAGACGTTATGAATATGATTGGAAATTTGCGATTGTCTTGTTGTCCATATTTGATTTAGTTCATATAACTGTCATTTTGTTAAACTTTCGTTCATGCATTATTATTTCAATTGTACCTTTTATAATTCTTCTCTTAATAATCACTGATTTTGTGCAACACCTCAGTATCCTGGAAATACTTAGCTTCTCCACATATGTACCAATATTCTGCCATAAACGATTATTCCGTATTGCTCTTATTACAGTGTAACTAATGTTCTTTAATACTATCTTCCATACTTCTTCCTGTTTGACCGCGATAAAAATTTCCCACAATTGCAGTTGATTTTGTACGTACTTGAAACTCTACATGGAATGTCAACTTTGACAGATCGCAGTTTTCTTTTGGCATGCGTCGCTGGTTCATATCGAGTTGCTCCTATATACACGACCATAGTCTCACCAGCTATATGCACCCCTACCCCTACCCATTTTACTTCTTTATTTCTTCCTCGAATATTATTTGTCAAAGCTTATCTATCCTCCCTCTAATGTGAGACGGTTAAGTTCAAACTAAAGCTACGACAATTCGAGTATTCCAGGACTTTTAATAACCGAACTAATGTTCGAATATTCACTTCCATTACTAGTATTACTAGCTTCCCTCGCCTCAAGTTGCTACTACTACTAATAATTGTATATTAATTGTGATATATCTGCATTAAGCATCTCTTGTAGTTTGCCCTATTATAAAGAGTAATATTATTTTATTAGCTATTCGTAACTTTTATTGTATTATTTTATTAACTCTAATCTATAATATTAACAGCTACAGTAATCAAAATAATATATTTAAGACCAATTTGCGTACTGTAACGTGTTGCTGTAAAGAGTACAAATGAATAAATAATCTGCTGATAGAATTATACCTATTGCAACTACTATCATTATTATTAGAAGTTTACAACTATTAATAATTCTATTACTTCCAGTACAATTATCATTATTACTAACATTATTGCTGTCATTACAACAGTAGCTAATACTGTTAGCAGTACACTGATACAAACAATATCATATTAATACAAGTTTATTGCTACAATTAATTCAGGAAGATAAGCCATAATAGCAGTACCACTAAATTCAAGCCTTTAATTCACAATACGCCTATGCACACATGGCATAATTAATTAGTATCATAGAATCCGTCTATTCCAATGAAGTTCATCACAGCAATACGATTTGGTGGAGATTTCGAAAGTAAACGGAAAAGTTTTGTAGATATGTAAAGCCATGCCGTTTCAATTGTCACCAACACCTTCCAGCTTTTCAAGTATAGTATCTCTGGTACTAAGGAACTTCTCTATCAAGTCCCATAAGCGCTCCATTAAGTTCATGTCGGATGAACGTGGTGGCCACACAAATTGTCAGAACTGTCCACAATGTTCCTCGATACAATTCTACATAAGTTGGGCTCCTCGACACGATGAATTTTTCTGCTGCAATACCAGATTGTTGCCACGTACATGAAATTCATAAAGTGCTGCAAATGGGCATCAAGCAGCACTGCCAATTTATGTTTACGAGGTCAAGTAGCTATCGATATTTTTCCTTTGATTTACGTATTGGAAAGGGGATCCTAAATAACTATTCCGTATGCCCTGGATATGAAAATTTAGTAAAGAACATTTACTGTATTATTTTAGTTCCTGTGCAAAGAATATGTTTCAGAACTCTTTCTAGCTTCCATTAAATTCGGAAAAATTTGGCTAAGCATAATTGTCGTAAACATTCCTCTATTAACAATAAGTATTTAAAAGAAAATTTAGACTCCCTCGTCTGACTTTCTCCCACCGCATACGATACTTCTCCTTAATATCGAAAATGTGTTCATCCATCTTCCTCTTCCTCTTTACTCTTCAGTCGTACCTTCAATTTCAGTCTTTAATATAGAATACCTGTTCGCGCAATGTCCTAAACAGTTTCTTTTCTTTCTGTAATACCTCTAATATTGCTCATATCTACATTAGTTCCTTATTTGCTTATTTTGTCCTAAGCTGATATTTTTCAGTCTCCTCCAAATCCGCATATCAAAGTCATAAAAATTCAAGGTTTACTTTAAGATTTGTTTTTACTTGCTAAGAGAACAAAATTGCACGACTGTTGAAGTTTTCTGTGATTTAATCATTTTTGTGATTTATAAACGGCCTCGCTGATTGTATGGAAATAATGGAAATGGCCACCTGGTGTCTGCAGATGATCTTAAAATATTTCCTGAAATTCAATCAATTAAATATAGCTATTAAATACAAGAAGGTTTAAAGAGTATAAATAAGTTGTGTCACAGAAATAAACTAGAAATCAATATCAAAATATATACTCACCGCTAAAACACGTCAAGAGATAGTAACAGATGGTTCATGGAATCCTCTCGGGTAAAATATTCCTGAGGTAAACTAGTTCCTCATTCGGATCTCCAGACAGGGACTGCTTCAGAGGGCTCCAAGAACAGGATTTAAAAAGACCTTAGAATAGAAACATGGAACGTAAGAACGTTATACCAAACAAGCGCTCTTCAGGTGGCGGTACGCGAGACAGAGAAGTACGAGCTGGACATATTAGCTATACAAGAAGTTTGGTGGGAGGGTCAAGATAGCATCCGACAGGGGACATATACGGTACTTCTTCTACGGGGGAACATAGTCTCACGATTTCGGAACAGGATTCCTCATTAATAACAGTATTCTTTCGGTGGTGCAGAATATAGAGCTCGTAAACGAAAGACTATCGTACGTTACGAATGTACTAGAAAGGGCAACACGGTGTTAATAAATGTCTATGCTCCGACGAGGTCGCTAATGATAACGACAAAGATACATTTTACGAGGAGCTAGAAAGATTGTTTGACCGATTACCGAAGTATAATACGAAAATTGTCTTAGGTGATTTCAACGCTAAGCTAGGGAGGGAGGAAAACTATAGACATACTATAGGCAAATGCAAGTATAAAAATAATTATAATAATATTAGAATAAGGGGGCAGTTGTAGTAGTAGCAATGTTGGTGATGATGATGTTCCCGTGGTGGTGGAGGTAGTAGAGGCACGAAATGTATACACTGCCACGAAAGTAAAGGCTCCTTGGTTCGACATTTACCCATCCCCTACCAAACGATGCAGACAATTTCTCTTGTACTCAGTGCTCCTCAATAACGTAACAGTTGTCACAACAAAATGGCCGCCGGTGGTCGTTGCGTGCGTGCGCAGTAGCTTAACCATAGAATACGAATGGCACGACAAAGTAAAACACAAATCTTACCTGAAGCGCACGCACGACCAATAATTGCGTACATACTGCGACCTAGTTCACTATTTAATGCGTCCACCTTATCACCTAAGTAGAGAACATACAGAAACATTTCTAGATTATATACGGAATTTATATATATCATTTTAACGATTCACACATATTGTACAGAAGTACTGAACGAGCTCGACATGCAAAAGCCAATTTTGCCACTTTAATTTTCATTTGTATCAACATGCACGGCAGTGCATGAGCCAAGTTCTTCACGTCAGAAAACGTCAGCACTGCCAGAAGCATGTTATACAGGAACAAGAGTTTATGGCAAAATCGACGATTTGGGGGCTCCGTAAGAAAAAAGATGTTAAACATAGGAATATGAGCTTTTGCCGTTGAGGAGATATGGTAAATATGTGCAGATGTACAAAATTTTGATATTCTTATCTCAAACTATGTTCTAGTTGTGGACCCCTGAAATTGCACATTTTAGGCTAACTGACACTCACTGACTGACTGACTCACTCACTCACTCATCTTATTGTTTAGGGTGTTTGGAGTAAGCTAGAAACATGAAATTTGGTATGAAGGTAGAGGATGATAAGTAGATAAAGGAAAAATTCCGACATTTTGAAAAGGTCGCCATCTTGGATTCTAAATGGCCGCCAAACCTAAAATTTCAAAGAATACACAGCCTAAACGACTAAAGCTACAACAGTGAAATTTGGTATGAAACTACATCATTGATAGCAAATTAAGAAAACTTTTTAAAAATTTGAAAAAGTCGCCATTTTGGATTCAAAATGGCCGCCAACCCTAAAATTTTAAAGAATACACAGCCTAAACGGCTGCCGCTAGAATAATGAAATTTAGTTTGACAGTACAACATTATTTGTAGATTATGAAAATATTACAAAATATCTCTAAAGACGCCATCTTGGATCCAAAATGGCGGGCGTCATAAATCCATTTTCCAACTGCTTGAGCCAGAGATACGAAATTTGGCATAATGATGTATTATCAAGAGTAGTTTAGGAAAACATAACAACGTTTTAAAAAAGTCACCATCTTTGATTCAAAATGGCAGCTGAAATACCATTTTTCACATCGTTCGAGATAGAGAAATGAAATTTGGTATGACAGTGTATCATCACGAGTATGTCACGAAAATATAAGAAAACGTTAAAAATGTGTCCATCTTTTATCCAAAATGCCCGCCTAAGCCCCACTTTATAACGACTGAAGCTAGAGAAACGAAATTTGGTATGAAGGTGTACCATTACGAGTAGGTTAGAATAAATTCGGCTCGTCTCCCCTACTAGGGTACAGTTCCCAGCTGGAGCCTGATTGCGATAAAGGGGCGCTGCCCC